>VZRR01009913.1:983962-1072751 GCA_013398015.1 Oreocharis arfaki | reverse complement strand
GCCCGGTCCCCAGCGCCCCGCGGCGGCCGGGCGGGCTCAGGATGCTGAGAGCGAACCCGCGCCCTGGTCGCGCCGCGAGGAAAGGGCCCCCCCGGGGCTGAGCGCGGAGTCGCCGCTGTCCCCCCGCCCCGCACGTGCTTTTATCCCCCTGTCCCCCCATCTCCTCCAGCCCCCTCGCCTTCCCGGCACCGCCTCCCCGGCGGCGCCGGCGCCGAGCGGCTCCGCCCCGTCCGGCTCCTCCCGCGGCGGGAGCGCGGCGGGGCCGGCGGAACATGGCGTGGGTGCTGAAGATGGATGAAGTGATCGAGTCCGGGCTGGTGCACGACTTCGACGCCAGCCTCTCGGGCATCGGGCAGGAGCTGGGAGCCGGTGCCTACAGCATGAGGTAACTCGTCCTGCAGCTCACCCCCGGCGCTGGGCGCCGCGGCCCCGCCGGCCTCCTCGGGCCGCGCAGCCCTGCCCGTGCTGCTGGGCATTCTGCGCGGGAAGGAGCCGGGGTTTCTCCTCTTCGCTCTCCGTTTTGTTTTTTTTTTTCATTCCGAAAGCTTTTCCCGAGGAGTGGGCACGTGTCGGAAGGGATCCCGCCCTGCCCTCCCGTGCTGCTGGCAGGTGGCCGCTCGGGAAGGGCGGGCAGCTGCCTGTGCTGGGGTGCTGTTCCCTTTATATGCGAAATCCCTGCCCTAAAACTGACATTTCGCTGTCCCTGCGGGATGTAACCGGACCCCACGTTCCAAACGATGATCATCTTATATTCGACAAATGTAATTCTTGCTCGTAATAAACAATAGGTGTTGTCTGCCAGGTTTAAAAACGTTGTTTCTCGAGTAAGTAAACGTTGTGGTTAATAGAGTAGTAATATGGTTGTACTTTATTCGGTCTATTTATTTTATATTTCTGTGTAGTGATGGGGTTTTCTTCAATGTAGTATGGCTTTAGTGATGGGTTCTTTTTCTTGCCGTGTAGCTCTTTCTGTTCATAGTCAACTTGGCGGTTTCCTTACCTTTTGATTGTTTTCCAGATTTTACAAAGTTAGAGTGTTTGAGTAGCGTTTGGATGTGCCTTTTCGAAGCTAAGATAAAACTGTACTTGTTTGAATAAATTTTATCTCGCTCATGGGCAGAATGTGTGGATTCCTGAGTGACGACTTGGTGTGGAAAAGAGAAACTGTTTTGGAGGCACCGAGAGACATTTTAAGTCCAAGGTTTTCATCAGGCTTAGTCAGTGTTTTAAGTCTGGAGAAGTAAAACAGTTGCGTTTGATAGTTTTGATGGCCTAGCCTCTATAAAAGGCACGTTCTCTCTCAGGGGAAACTGAAACTTGCAGATGACCACAAACTTCATCTATTATGTATATTTTAAGGCGGTACTTCTCAGGTAAAGTGTTTGGAAGTGCAGGGTCTTTGCTGGAAGTTACAAAGAGGGCTTCTGCTGGATAGAAATGAGGACCCTTCTGATAGTATTTGGGATTGTGAGTTCAGTGGGTTTATGGTGGGACATGTATTGGATGGGGATTTTGTTCTGTGTGGGTTTGGGTTTGGGGTTTTGGTTTTTTTTTTTTTTTTTGGTTGGTTTTTTTTTTGGGGGGGGGGTTTTTTTTTTTTTTTGGGTTTTTTTTTGTTTTTTTTTTTTTTAATTAAAAATAACGTTGAGAACTTGCCAGTTCAGAGAACAAGGTGATTCATCTCTCTTGATGAGAATACTCCTGATTTTATATTCAGCTTGTCTGGATTTTGTCCTACTTCTGTCCCATTTCTGTCTTAGCAAACCTTCAGGCATTCATCCCATGAAGTGGCGTGCCAGTTTTTGTGGGCAGCTGTGTGGTTGTTGCCTGGATGGGCTCTTAGTGTGCAGGCACCAATGGAAAATGCATCTGCTCCTGTTCAAGAACTGCTCTTCTCTGTTTCAATTCAGTTCTTTCTAGGATCTCCTATGATTAAAAATTTTGCATTTCGACTGTTAGGTTTCTTTATGTTTTCCTGTGTTTTTGTAACTTCTTTTCTCACCCCAGTAATGCACACACTTCAGTTTTTAGGAACTGTGAGAATTATCATCCTTGTTGGGTATATTGTTTTTTCTGGTCCTATCATCTTACTATGGTGGGTAGCAATCCTAAGTGGCTTTTTGCTGCATATGCCTATTGGGACATTCTGAATTACCACAGAAAGAGTTGTAGCCATTAAAAATAGCACTGAAAAAGTAATATTGTAAAAGCTAAGCTATGTATTAGTCTTGAATCTTGTTACACACTTTGTCTGCAGTGTGTTTCTGGAAAACTTATACAGTAGTAGTAGTATTTGTAACTTTAATTATGGACCCCATGGTTAAAGAGATCACCTAATTGCCATTAGTGTTTGCTGGATTCAGAATGATTTTCAGCACGTATGTAAGTTATTCCATGTATTGGTTAGATTTCTAGTTTAGAGAAATTATGGTCTGTTAGGTAATGTGAGAGGGGAAAACCAAGAGAAGTGGCAAAGCATGAATAGCAGAGATACTGCTCTGTCACTGTTCAGTGTGCCAATAGAAGTTAGGTACTTGTCATTTTCTTACCAAAAAAGATAGAAGAAAATGAAATATTGCCTAGAGGAGAGTGCTGGGAGAGCTCCTCAAGGTATATGCCCCCTTGATTTTGTTAGGAAGATCTGCATGTAATTCTTTCAACTATTGGGATTATATATAAAGGAGTTGATGCTTCCTGCAGCTGATGATGAGTCAGTGCCCTTAGGTAGAATATAGGGCATTACTCCTGTGTTCATTCTTACTAAGAAAGTTGCACATGTCCATTGATCATCAATGCATTGTCGGATTTTTGGGTTTTTTAGAAGGCATCCAGGTGCCTCCTGAATTTCCCTGCAGATTCACACGGTTTTAAATAGTTTTCAAAATTTCCTTATAAAGCCTTGAAACCCGTTTTTTCTGATTGCTGTTCTAGCGCCTTTTCATGCAATAAGAAACTGCCTATAATCACAACATTGAATTCAATTGATAATAAGTTGTCAGATGTGTCAAATGACACCTGCACCGAAACCTATATAAAAACATTGTACCCGATAGTGAGTTTTGAGTTGATTTCAGGGAGTTAATGTTAATTTCAGTTGATAATGGCACCCATCATGTTTTCTTATGAATCCCTCATAATACCCATTGTAACACAGCAGCAGTTGTGTACTTTTGAGGACTGCTGATGGTTGCTGTGCACTGCTAAAAAATGGAGGCTATTTAATTGAAAAGACAAGTTTAAAAGAACTGCCTGTCATCTTTCTAGCAGAATTCTGTTTTTCATCTCATGAATTATTAGATTAATGAATCAATATAAATTGGGTTAATTGAGCATTAATAGACAGACAAGTACCTTAATGACTGAATTTTTATGTGTAATTTGGAAGCTTAGTATATGGATTTATTTAAATGCTTGCAGTTCCAACGGTGTTTGTGGTGCTACAATTCAAGCCTGTCATGGAGAACTTAATAATTATTTCAGGAGTAGCTGTTTTGGTATATATTTGTGGGTTAAAACCTGAAGTTCATCAAACTAGATTAAAAGAAAGTCTTTGGTTCTGAAATGGGAAAGTCTCTGCAGAAGACTGTATGAAAATGCATCCAGACAGTCCTCCATTTTTGGAGAATGAAGTCAGTTTGACTCTGCTGCATCTCCCAAACGCTTAAGTGTCTTTGGAGAATGGAGCTGTCTGCTGCCTTGGTTGAAAAGAAGGAAAGCCTAATGCAGTCTTCAGTCTTGTTTCCTTGCTGTGCTGTGGGATGGCGAGGGGATTTTGTGTTCCACCTCTCAAGCACAGCTCAGGCTGAAGTAACCCTGAGATGATGAGTCAGGAGTTGGGGGAACATTTATGAGTTAGAGCTCTCTTTTCAGGTGGAGAGAGGGAGAGTGATATCTTCTAACAGCTTTTGGATCCCTGACATCCTTTTTTGGCTTCTGATAAACATGATTGGGTCGTGACAGTTACTGCCTTAACTTCATAGTTGCTGTGCAAAACCAAAAGAGTTATCTCATTCAGGCCCTGTTTTTGGCTGCTGTTACTTTATGACAGACAAAATTGCTGTTTATGCTTCCCATAATGTCTCCCACTCTTTTGAGATTCTACAGCTGGTTATATTGGATTTTTGAAAGAGGAATGCTTACTTAAGGTATCCGGAATTTTTTTTTCTTTCTTTTTTAGATGTACAAAGTGTTTTCTGCAAAATACATTATAAAGCTTCTGTTTCAGTGGCCTGTTTTATTTTTTTATGCATGGCACTGTAGAAAAAATAATTTTCACTGACATCTGCATTCTAAAATAAAATATTTTGTACTGATTAGAATTGGAGCTTGATTCTTTGTGCAAGCACACAAATATGTGAATACCTGTCAGGAAATAGGCATTTGAAGAAAAACAGAATGCACAAACCTAAGCCTCCTTGCTTTGTTACCACAGATAAAACATGTTGGAAGGTAAACCTCATGTTCTAGATCATGGACATTGGCTTGGGGTTGAGGTTTGTTGTTGCTATTTTCTTTTCTTTCAAGTTGAGTGTGTGAATACATTACAAAAAGACAGGGGCCCGTTTAATTTTTAAGGAAAAGTGTGGAACTGTCTTCTCTGTTCCCCATCACCTCTCATGTTGGAGGGACATACCAGATTGAGACCAGGGCAGCAGGTCTGCCTTCATTTGCTCTTCAGGTGTTCTCCTGTGTAGGAGCTACCTGTACTGGAGCTGCTGCAAGTTAGAGCAGCTGCCTGATCTCCTTGTGTCAGAGGAGTGGATGTGGAACTGTGGATTTGTCATGGTGAACATTCTTTCTTCTTTTCCTTAGTAGGAAGGACACGGGTTTTGGTCTTGGCGTTTTCTTCAATTGGTGATTTCTTGTATTTTTTGCCAGACTCCCCTTAAACGGAAGCCTTTCACCATCTCAGTTTCTGTGTGAGGGTCTGTGGGATTCCTAGGAACAGCATTACATTTGCACCTGTTTCTCGTTCGTGTTGGACTTCTTGGACAGCTGCTGCAGGGAAAGTTGTTTCCCAGAAATTAATTCCAGGGGTCTTGCCTCACATCAAACTTGCTTTTGTGGACATAGGGAAAGTATTAGGAAGTATCCCATTGCCTTACATTTAAGGCTTGTTCACATCTCTGAACAGTTCAGAGCTTGACTTTGAGATCATAACTCTTAGTTCAAATACTGCTTGAGAAACATTTTTCTTAAGGTATTTGTCCTCGTAAAAACCGTGCCTTAAAGTTTCAACAGGCCTGTGTGTTCTTGGGATGCTTTAGTACTCACACCCAAAAGTATACAATCCAGAAGATAGATAAGGCAGATGATTGATAGAACATCAGTTTGAATTTTGATGACATAGTAGTTCCTGTTCTTGTAAGGACAGGAAGTTCTTAATTTGTTTTTTGACCCTATTACTATTATTAGGGAGGGGTTTTTTGTATGTGTGTGTTAGGTTTTGTTTTTAAATGCTTTGGGCAGAATGTGGAAGCAGGGTTTTAAATTTGTAAGGAAGGTGATTTTGAGGGCTTACGAACACATTTCACAAGCATGGGGGAATAAATTATATTTTTCTTGGTCTTTTTGGTGCTATGCTCATGTAACCTACATGACATAGGACAGCTTCTCACATGTGATGCATCCCAGTGGATGCTTTAGTTCAAGTGGTAACATTCACCTTGCTTCCTCTCCTAAGCCTTCTTGCTTTTGTATGGTGATGTTTCATGTGTGCATGAAAGCATAAGTAGCATAAGTAGCTAACACTTGTCATGGAGGATATGTTTACTGCCTGCATTTGGGGTGTAATGAAGACTGTTACTGTTTGGTTTATTTCTGGGTAAATTTTCCTCCTCCCTGCAGGAAGAAAAGCATACCTTTCATTTGAATGTTTTAGGTAACGCATTCTGAGGAACTGAGGTAAGACTTTTCTTACTAGAGCTAATAGTTTCAAAATCTTGGTCTCAGAGTTCCTTCCATCAGGAGAGTAAACCTTGGTAGATGATCTTTCTCAAATGATATCAAAAAATATAACAGAAGATGCTGCTTGTCCTTCAAAATGTTACTACTCACCCATACATCACCTTGCTTGTAGTTCTGAAGTTCACTTAAATGAGACAAGTGAAGTAAATGAGTCTTTACTTCACAAGATCCAAAGTTAACAATGGCAAAAAAAGAACAGAATCAGTCTCCCAAAGCTCTTTGTTCTCCTGTAGTCTGAAATAATTTCAACAGTAGCTATTTTGGAACACTTGGCTTTTCCTCCATCTGGGCTGCTCTGCCAGTGGGCACTTCACTTTAGCTAAGAGCTTCTTTGCTGTGTGAAATAACTTAAGCAAAGCTGGCACTACAGGTCCCTGTCTCTAATCTCTAGCCTAGAGGCCTAGCAAAAATAAGATTTCACCAGGTGAGTAGGAAAATGGCTAAAGGATGCCTACGTAAGTATACATAAACATGGAGGCTGCCAGGGATTGACTGTGGGCAGATGATTTGTACTGCTGGGCCATTGGCTCATTATAAATGCACAAATTGTAACGGGGGTCTGAGGGGAAAAAGGCTGAAACTGGCAAGGCTAGTCTGTTCTCTGGCTTGTGTTTGTTTGTGGGATTTCTTTGGGTTTTGTTTTTTTGTTTTGTTGGGTGTTAAAATAGAATCACTATAAGATTAGAGGTGGTAAAAAGACAGATCGAGCATCTCCATAGTTTCTAGGAATGTGATTGACACAATAGCATATATTATTTGCAGTTTATGATCTTTAGCTTAAGTATAAAGACCACTATTAAAAATACTATGTTTCTGTTTCCCATTGGTTTCCTGCTCTGAATTATGAGCAGTCTTCGCATCTTTTCATCAGCTGTGCTGCATGAGCAATGGATTTTATTCTGTAGAAAATGCTTGTCACGGTGAAATTTAGCTAGTCCTTATTTAAAATAACACTTCAGGTCTGAATTTGAAATACTTTACTCATACCTTATTGACTGTTTCAATTGTCTGCAGCTTTAATCTGTTTTTAGATGGGGAAAGAGTGTATGTTGAAATGCAAAAATCACTGATATTTCATTCTTTGCAAGTAAATGAATCAAAATGTTATTTAAGTGGTATTTAAAGATGCTGTAGGAAGGAGTTTACATTGCATTGGCTTCTTTTTTCCTTTGGAATGTACTAGTACCCAGAAGACTTTTATAAGAAAAATTTTCCTTTTGCTGTCTTCTGGAATGTTTTTTGGAATAGTGGCATTTAAGAATGAACATTATGCTCTCTTTACAGCTAAATTATAGGGTTGTAGATTTGGATGTCTTTATTTTTCCTTCTTCTTCTGTAGTGGCAGTTAGTCATTATGCTTTGTAAGTATTAGCAAAAGCTGTTTTAAAGCTGCCTAAATTGGTGTAGTTGTAGGCTTCCAATGCTGTGTCTCTAACCTATTTCGTTAACCACATCACGCTTTCTTAAGCCAGACCAGCTACATTTTTAACTTTAAATTGTAAGTGGAAAATGAAGGCTTAAAAGATATTTTTCATGAATACACAAAAGACTTCTCTTTAATCTTGAGTGTTATGTGAAGGCAAGTGCTGCAGAACTTAGTCAGGAATTACAGGTAATTTATTTGGTGAGGTACTTCGCATGCCTTGGTTGTTACACTTCGACTGGTGTGTTTATTTTAAACATTGCCATTGTTTCCATGTTCTTGCCATTTTAAAGTTCCTCCTCCTAAAAGCACTTGTGTTGTGTGTGCCGAAGCTTGTGGCAAGCATGTGTTCCTGGTGTAGCAGTCCTGTCTTGGGACCACGCTTCCCTCTGCTTGTCACGGCGCTCCCTCTTGTGTTGGGCTGCTTGTGCTGCCCTCCTGACTGACATCAGGGCTTGAAGCATCTCCTTGTTTCTCCTGGGTCATCCTTAAGGAGTAGTCACTGACCTATGGGTTTTGCTGTCCTACTCACAGATCCTTGTCTCTGTTTAAGTAAACACTTTTAAGGGTGTCCACTTCTAAGTGGTTATTTCACATCTTCTTTTGTAACTTACTTAAGTTTTCTCTGGGCTCCAATTTTGGGGAGATGGCATCAGAAGTAGTTAGGACACGGTTCAGTCTGCTTCTAATGGTTTTTTGGACAGTGTACTTGCCTTGCTTACATCAGTCTTTGTAGCATCTGCTGTGGTATCTTCCTAGTGAAAGGGAACCTGTACGGGTGGCTTTTTTTGGTCTCTTTTTTTAATTCCAGCTGGCTTTTTGGGGAGACACTGTACAGTCTCTACAAGGTATAGACAAATTTCTTAGACTTTTTCACCCTTCATAAATACTTTCTTGTTCCAGTCAATGTAACGTCTTCCAGGCAGCCCAGGGAGTGACATCCCTTACTGAATGTGGCACTTGCTCTCAAAGAAAAGCTGGGGTGCTCCGCCTGCGCTCTGCATATCTAAGACTTAAGTAAACCAAGTCTTGTGTTCTAACCCTATGTGACACAAAAGTATTGGCTGTCATTTCATTTTTTGAATTTATTATGATACACTTTTTTGATTCTTCAGATATGAGCTGGAATTCAAGAGGAATTAATAGAATTCTCATTTTAAAAAGCGGACTCTTGAAGAAATGAGGAACAGTAAAAAAACCAGTTTTATTTCAAAAATTTCAGGGTACAGTGTACAAAGAGTAGTGCAATACAGACGTAACTGTGTTACAAAATATATTAAATAGATGTTTGTGATCAGTGCAAGAGATACAAACAAGATACATGTTGGTTAAAAACTCATTAAACGGGTGAGGTGGTGTGAGATATTAATTCACTTTAGAAACATTTTTAGAGAAAGTTGCATGGATCTGCAGATGATTTCATCATAAACAAAAATTCCGTGCAAGAAACACTCTTACAAGTTTAATTTATGAAAGATTTCTGTATACGGAAAATCAATCTGTTGCTAATACAGATTGCTAGTTTCTGTAGAAAGCAGAAATGCATTCACTGGTTGTGGTGAAGCTGTCTTTCTTACCGCAGCTTATGGACAACATGGATTACTCTTTATTCTCTAAAAACTTAGCATTTCCGAAGTTTTTCTGGTGGTTGTGAATCTTGGCATAAAACTTTCTATAGCTTTTGTTTTGTAAATCTGCTGCTTAATCATTTTTTGGCTAATCAGTGTGCTAAAGCCTAAGAAAAGATTGACAATGTCAACAGAATTAATAGCTTAGGTACAATGGTACTAAATGAAAAGGGAGATACATTCACAGTGCAGGTAACTTACTTTGTGGAATACATTACTTCGAAGAAGAAAGTAAAGCCTTGCTTTCATTTGCATGTTTAATAGGCAGGCTTGGCTGTGTTGACAGGTGAAAAGTTAAGGGAGAACTGAATTTTTTCAGTGGAGACAAAAAACAAAGATTAAATTTTCAAAGGATCAGTGCAACTGTTTGTCTGCTTAGGTCCCATGGTATTGTTTAGATATTCTAGCCTAAAGTTCTAGTGGAAAATGTTTTGGATACTGCTCATAGATTTTACTAATAAAATGAGTAACAAAATTCTGTATATATTTCGTTGTGGATTTTTTAAAGTCACAAACAACTGTTTTTCTCTAACTTCGATCAAAACAGGGCCAACAGTCTCAAAGTTGTTCTTTTTTTTTTCTTTTCAGTGATGTTTTGGCACTGCCTATTTTCAAACAGGAAGATTCCAGCCTTCCACAAGAAAATGAGACCAAACATCCACCTTTCCAGTATGTTATGTGTGCTGCAACATCTCCAGCAGTAAAATTATATGATGAAACTCTCACATACTTGAATCAAGGTTGGTATACATATGTGAATGCAGCTTGTGGTGCAAGTCTGAAACTGGAATGGTATTTCATGTTTTGATACATGTGTGTATATCCAAAATAAATGTGTGTCAGAAATGAGGTTGAATGCCTTACTAGTAGTCTTTTTTTGTCCAACTTGTAGGCTCACAGCTATAGTATGGTGTTACTTCCCCTTTGGATTCTGGTGGGGGTGGTTTTTTTTTTCCCTTTGTTGGTTTGGGTTTTGGTTTTTTTTCCTGTTTTGTGTTGCTCCTCTCCATCCCCCTCATCCCCCAATAAAATCAAGCCAATAGAGCTTTTAGGAGACAAATTTCAGGTAGTAATAGCTGAAAATTCAGAACTAATTTTGCATTTCTGTTCAAATTTGATTGATAGGAGCAAGTTAATTGGATATTTGCATGAAGTCCACACAAACAGCCCTCAGAAGTAATAATAAATGTTAACATGTCAGTCCCTGAACAAGAAGTGTTGCACAAAAGAGGCCCCTGTAATTGCTCTCAAATTAGCCAGACATATCTGTCCAGAACAGTGTTATGTTTGAACATGAACAGTTACTTTTGGAGTTTGTGTGTATTTCACTGTTGGTATCCATTTGTCAGGAATTAACTAGATAAATACTTCACGTGAATCAGGCTGGGTTTTTTTCCTCACAGCCTGTGGTTGATTTGCATGAAGATTGATTTTTTTGTTTTGTTTTTCTAGAGAGAGCACAGTCTGCTAGGTAAAATGATCTGAATGTAGTCAGTGCCATATGATAAAACCTTCCTTACCTCTGAGAATTATGTTGGTGTCCTAAGTTTAGTCAGCTAGTATTCTGAACTCAACTAAAATCATTTATCATTTGCTTTGGACCATATCAATGACTTTGTACCCTCCCACCCCTTCATCCCTCTCCTCTGGCTCTAATGCCCTAGGATCTCCATTCCTATATCTAGTTCAGCTTTCTTGTCCTTGTGGATTTTGACTCGAAATCTCAATAGACAGCTGTAATTTGAAGACAGAGCACAAGGCAGCAGGCTGGAGGAAGAAAGTGCTTGCTGTCTTGCTCCTGAGAACAGCTTGCCATTTAAAGTGACAGTGTCTAAAATGACTGTAAATGTTTCATCTGTCCTTGAAAATATCTTTTAATATAAAGATTTCATTGGCAAAGAAGTTCTGGTGTTTTTCAGTGTCCTGGGTAACTTTTCCTGTGTTGAAAAATGAGGGCATCGGTATACCCTTTCCTTAAATAAGAATGGGAAGAAAAAAACAGTTGGCCAACTTCCTTTCTGTGCTAGTACTTCAGACAGAAAAACAGTACATTTACTGCCCAGATTAAGACCTTTTCATTAAAATTTCTCTACTAGCTAGTTAATGTGTGTGTATACGTGTATACACCCAGAGGGTGGCTGGGCACTGGAACAGGCTCCCCAGGGAAGTGGTCACTGCACCAAGCCTGACGCAGTTCAAGAAGCGTTTGGACAATGCTCTCAGGCACATGGTGTGACTCTTGGGGGGTCCAGTGTAGGACCAGGAGTTGGACTCAATGATTCTGGTGGGTCCCTTCCAACTCAGCAGATTCTGTGATGCATGAAAAAAGTTGTGAGACATGATTTCTTTCATACTGAAGGCGGCTTAAAATAAGGATCAGTCCGCAACACTGAGTTGTGCTGATAGATAGGTTTGTGTAATGAGTTGGATTGAGTCCTCTAGCAGAAGAGTAATTTACATCCTGGTTATGTCTGGTTTCTAGTTTGGCCCCATTTTCAGGCAGTGTCTTGCCTTAAATAATTTTCAAGTGGAAGTACCCTCTTGAAATTAGTCAGCAGTTGTTTTAGTTTCCTGGCTTGGGGATATCAGAACCAGTGGGAACATTTGCCCTGTCTGTTAAGCTGTGGTGACATTCCCTAAGGCAATGCTTAAACAAGCCCTGACCCTTTATCAGTAAGTATTTTAATTAGTATAGCTGAGAGTGTCACTCAGAGTTCAAGGAGTATCTGGCTGATGCTCTTAGTCATGTGATTGAGGTTTTGGTAGTCCTGTGAGGAGGAGGGTGTTGTGCTCAATTGCTGTGTGTTCCTTCCAGCTTGAGATACTCTGTGAGCTCATGGAATATTTAATGTAATTAGATGTTCAGCTGAAGCTGATTCTAGAAGTTCAGATCTTGGAGTGATGATGGTTGGTTGGTCGGGGGTTTGCAGTGTTCTTATTGTGAAATCTGTTAAATGGGTCCATTGAGAATGCATATTGGAATTGTGGGACAGTGAGTTGGCTGCTCCTCAGCTAGATGTGTATGGAATAGCAAAAGTGGTATGGAAGAAAATTGCTTTTAAAGGGGAAGCATTCTTCAGATTGGTTTACACAGCGCAGCAAAGCTTGGAGTTCTATGAATCCAAAGAACTGCTTGGGAGAGATGGGATCCAGCTTGGAAAGGGCAGTGAAGGTACCTTTGCCAGCTCATGGCTTTCATGGTAAAGAGGACCATTGAAGTAGGAACAATGATGGAGGGAGGGAGTGACTGATGAGCAGCACTTTGAGGGAGTGATGGACATGGTTCATAAGCAAAGAGCATGAAAGGGAACAGAGCATCAACAAAAGGAGGCTTAAACAGGGCCATCTCCAGCATTTGGATGTAAGCAAGTGAGTGCCTGTAGAGCATCATTCCAAGGGACCACCAAAGCCCTTTGTGGTAAGTGAGCGTGGTGCCTCTGAAGTGCACACTCGTCAGCAGTGCAAGTGGCATGGGAAATAAACATGAGGAATTAAGACATCTGTGTGATCTTGGCATCGTGGAGACATGATGGGATGGCTTGCCATGTTTCAATGCGGGGATATTGGCTCTTTAGGAAAGGCAGAGCAAGAGGATAAGGGAGGGGAAGTTACTCAATATGTGGGAGAACAGCTGGAATGTCTGGAGCTCTGCAGAGGGGACAGGTGATGTGCCAATTGAGAGCTTATGGGTAAGAATTACAGAGCAGGACAATATGGATGACGTTGTAGTGGGTGCCTGCTGTAGGCCACCTGACCAGGAAGAACAAGTAGATGAGACCTTTTTTGAAGAGCTGGAAAGAGCCTCACATTCACAGGCCATGCTCCTTGTAGGAGGACCTCGACCACCCTGATGTCTCCTGCAGGGACAGCACAGCAGGGTGTGAGCAGCCCAGGAAGTTACCGGGAAGTGCAGGGTGACAGCTTCCTGACCCAGGTGATAGAGGATAGCTCTGCTATACCTCATGAAACATGGAAGGGCTCTTTGGGGTTGTGGATATCAAGGTCAGTCAGGCTTGTCTGCCTTCAAGATGGTGGACTTCAGGATTCTGAGAGAAAGAAGCAGGGCAGAAAACCAAGATCACATCTTTGGGCATCAGGACAGCAGAGGCCCATGGGATGAAGCTCTGGAGGGAAGAGAGGCCCAAGATAGCTGGTTAACATTCAAGGATCAGCTCTTCCAAACTCAGGAGTAGCAAATCCCAGTGAACAGGAAGTCAGGCAAAAAATGGCAGGAGGCTTGCATGAGTAAGCAAGGGAACTCAGATACAAAAGATAGGCATACAGAATGTGCAAGCAGGGACTGGTAACCTGAGAGGAGTACAGAGATACTGTCCAAGCCTGCAGGGATGCAATCAGAAAAGCCAAAGCCCAGCTG
Organism: Oreocharis arfaki; assembly: GCA_013398015.1. Taxonomy (NCBI): domain Eukaryota; kingdom Metazoa; phylum Chordata; class Aves; order Passeriformes; family Paramythiidae; genus Oreocharis; species Oreocharis arfaki. The sequence goes on along the minus strand of VZRR01009913.1, from coordinate 1,059,358 downwards.
GAACTGAATCTGGTGAGCTATGTCAAAAGCAGGATAGTCCTCTGTAAGTGCGTAAATGGCAAGAGTAAGACTATTGAAAATGGGCCCCCTGCTGAACGGGACAGAGGCCATGGTGACAGGGGACATGGAAAATGCTGAAGTACTCGATGCCTTCTTGACTTCAGTCTTCTGGTATCGCTGGTCTGTAGGAGTCCTAGGCCCTAGAGATGAGGGGAGAGTCTGAAGCAAGGAATATGTGCTTTTGGCAGAAGAGGAACAGTTTAGGGAATACTTAAGCAAACTGAACGTATATAAATCCACAGGTCCTGATGGTATGCACCCACGAGTGCTGAGGGCAGTGCCCCATGTCACTGTGAGGCCACTCTTGATAGTCTTTGAATGATCTTGGTGACTAGGAGAGGTGCTTGAGACTACAGGAAAGCTAATTTTGATCTTCAAAAAGGAGGACTCAGGAAACTACAGGCTTCGTGGGAAGGTGATGAAGCAATGTTTCCTGGGAACCATTTCCTGGTACATGAAGCACAAGTTCATCATCATGAATAGTCAACACAGATTTCTCAAGGGGTATTGTGCTTGACCAGCTTGATAAACGTCTACGATGAACTGGGTGGCTTGGTAGACAAGGGGAGGGTAGTAGGTATTGTTTACGAGTGATTTCCTTCGGTAAGGCTTTTGCTGGTTTCTGCCATAAGATCTTTACAGAGAAAAGAAGTATGAGCTGGATGAGCATCCTTTGAGGTACTCAGAACCAGCCAGGCTTAGTGCTGGGCAGTTGGCTGTAGGTGGCCTTGCCTTGAGCGGGGGGATTGGCCAAGATTACCTCCAGAAGTCCCTTTCAAACTTGAACATTCTGGGATTTTTGTGACTAAATTACCGCAGATTCAGTGTGAAGCAGGGAGCAGTTACTGTCCATAGCTTGTGTCACCTTGCTCCTCTGGCTGCTCTCCAGGAAAAAGCAGAGAAAGTAGCATGTATAGGTCTCATGTGGGGATGACAAAAATCAGTGTTGTGGTGCTTTTCACACTTTCAGAGCAGCTACGTGTCGAAAACTCCAAAACAAAGTGTTTCTGTTCCTCTGTTTTGAAAGTTTCCAGAACTGTTTTTACATTTTCAAGTCTTGTATTCTTTGATTTTTACCTTTATCAGATCTATTATCTTAATATTATTTTGTACCTATAAAAGGTTAGCCACACTTCTTGAGGAAACAATCAGAATTTTTTTTCTTCACCCACCTCCCTACCGCCCAAAAAAAAAGAGTTGAGAGGGAACAGAGAAATACTTGAGAAAGTTTATTAATATTGCTAGATTTGAAAAACGCTGACTTTAAATACAGTTGAATTTACGTGTTATCGCTGTGTGAGTAGAGTAACACTGGTAATTGCATGAACCACACTAACAGGAAAAGTTTCTTCCTGTAAATGTAGGAGGAGAAATTGTGTATTATTTACTCAGCTGCACTAGGAGAACATCTATTTCATATGGATTTATGTCATCAATGACTGTATCAATGTTCACATGCTGCTTGAGACGTGTAGAGTATATACGTAAGTATGCTAATTGTGTTCCAGCAAAAAAACCCTGAAATGGTCCATAGTTGGAAGTCTATGAAGACTGAAAAGAGATGAAGAAATCATTTGCTCATTCACAGGGTTACTGCCTTGTAGGGCAAGTCAGAATGTTTTTTAAAGGTGTTATACACTGGACCATAAAGGTAGCCTGAGGGGCAATATAGGTGATGATTTTACTGCGTTTCATCTTAGTGAACATGTTGAAATTTATTTCATCCTATGTTTTACTTAGGGAAATGTGATTTTGCAAATTAATATGTGCTCCTCACACTGGAAGGAAATAATCCTTGTAGTTAAATAAACTGATACAAGCTTTGCCTCTTTTGAAGCACGACAGTTTATCATATTCACTGGAAAGACAGGTTTGCTCATACTGTTGGTGTAACCAGTAACTGTCTCTTTTAAAGGTCTATTTCTGAAATCATACGAAGCATAAAAATCGTATAAAGACAACAGGTACAAGGACAAAATTAAACATAGGAGAATAGTATTTATGTTTTGGGAAAATTATGAAAACTCTGCAATGCAGAGTTTGTTTTGGAAGACCAGTTAATGGTTCTCAGTATATTGCTATTCATCAGTTTTAAAAAAGAAAGGAATTCAACCTTGAAATGTTTGTCTTCCAAAAAAAAAAAATAGAGAAGTACTTACACTTGACGCAAAATGAAATAGTTGGACTTTGAAAATATCTGTAGTTTTAAAGGGACCAAAAAGTTTCAGTTTGTTTTGTTAATTTGCATGCCATAAAGTGCATGTTGCTATCTGGATCTTTCGAACTCAAGTTTCAGGTACTACTATTCTTGTCTACTGTGAACCAAAAGCTAATCTAAATGCATTAAACACAAAATAGCCTTGTGCTCCTGCTCTTTTACTGATGCAATTTTTTTCTCTTTAAAGGTCAATCCTATGAGATACGGATGCTAGATAATAGGAAAGCTGGAGACATACCAGAGATCAATGGAAAACTGGTGAAGGTGAGTTTAAGTTCACTAGATAGTGTTACTAATAAACCTGAGACTGTATATTTTATGGAAATTTTTTTTTCTGCTGTCACTAAGTATTTGGTCAGAATATGTGGACCAGTGATGTTTACAAATAAAAACGCTTGGATATAAGTATCCAATCCACACTTGTGTGCATTGAAGACCTAAGTATTTATGCAAAGCTTAAGATTTTGTATCTTAATAATCTACAGTCTGTAGATTTTGTATCCAGTGTCTTCTGAGCCATCACATTGTCCATTTCAAGTGATTAGGAGAGGTGAGAGGAAGGTAGAGGATCATTTAGATAGAAGTAGAGGTATTGTGTGTTTCTTAAGAAATGTAACAGAAAACACAGGGAGCCAACCTGTGAGCTTTGCAGCAGTGGGATATTGGAGATATATCCATAGGAAAGTGGATCTCTAATTTTGCTGCTCGTTGAGCAGTTTATTCCACATCTGAGCCCCTTTCCTCAATTCCAGATTTGTCTCCTTGTGCTTCAGTGTTAGTAGAAAGTACTGTGGATCTGAGGTATTGTGTGAGCTGTGAAAATGAGGCCAACTGAAAAATTACCCAATTCAGAGTACAGATGATTAAAAGAACTGTTGGAGGGGTTCGGATTTTTCTTCTAAGCACCTGATGATTATTGATTTTATTGAATTCTCAAAAAATATTATTCAGGTATTAGGAAAGAAGGGAAAAACTTCAATTAAAGTCACTTTGAAAATGGTGCTGATAAATGCACCAGAACAGTGTGCCTGTGGGAGGCTGAGTCTTTACCTGCCGGCTTTGGGCTGTGTAATTTGTGAACTTTGGCTTGCTTGTATAGTCCTGTGCCTTGTTCTTAATTGTCTGTGGGATGCTGGTTCAGGGATCATTTCAGGAAGAGTTAAGCACAAGCATAAAAGTGGTATTTGAGAGTTCTGTAATTAAATGTTTTACAACCTGGCATGGTGCCTGGCTGTACTAAGCATGTGGACTATTTTGCCCCCTCAGGTGCTATTTCCTTGTAGCTTTGGTGTGTCTCTGTGCTGTAATTTTCTAGGTTTGTATGTGGGTGATGAGTCATTTGGTAGGTAGAGTAGGGCAAAGCAGTGTAAAAGTTTAGAAAAGTGAATTTTACCATAGCAAGGTATTGTAATGACAATTAAATACTGGAATCCCAGTATCTACCGAAGAAGTCGTTTCATGGCATTGAAGGTGGCTGTGGATATTTCCAAGTTCCAAACTTGCCAGTTTGCAGTGCAGAAGGAATGGGGTGTTTGTATGTGTGTGTGTTTGTACATGTACGTGCACGCACACATTTGCTTTCTGTTATCTCTGAAGTAAACCCAAGGAAGTGCACTCCATCTGGAAGAGGCACTCCATTTGAAAGTTCTTGGGTTTTGTGGACACTTTCAGCTGCTGTTAATACAAGGAAGACTGTAGAATAATGGAAAAAAAAGTGTATTTGTCTACATTCTATTCGTTGGGTACCAAATCTATGTGTACAGTATTTTTCTCAGCCTCTGTGTAACAAATTGCTTTGTATGTGTATCCATTTAGCAGTACCAAAAACTGTCCACAAAAATAGGTATTGTTAGATAGTTGCTTCTAGCTGAATAAAGTTAATCATGTTGTAGTTGTTCCAGATGACTATTTCATCTAGAGTAGTTGAGAAAGTTTGGAACTTTTTAGTTCTATTAATTAAAATCATAGATTTCTTTGTAAATGTCTTATAAGTACTGGGAAGGGAATTTCCTATTTTATTTCTTAAAATGTCCTACAAAAATTCACAGAATTCCCAGTGAAAGAATGATCAAGTAATATTCACCACTTTTCATAATAAATGAGTCTTTGGTGTTTGCTTTCTAGAATAATTTGGTGTTGCCTACACAGGGTTGATACTGTGCTGTTAGTGTTGCTCAGTTCACTGTATGTAATTCATAGTGACCTTTAGGGTATCCAATCAGATGTAATTTTCACTTGCATTTTTACCACATTTTCAAGTATCTCCTGCTGCTCAGTTCTATTTCTGTGTTCTGGAATATTTTGGGATATTGATGGTTGCCAAATTTTTTGCTGTAAATATGTATTTATTGGCACTGTGGCTGTTTTGGGGTGTTTTAGTGCTTTATCTTTAGGCTGTTTTTAAACGTGTAGTGACTCTGTGGCTCATCACAGGCTTGTTTTCTTCTTTATTAGAGCATTATAAGAGTTGTGTTCCATGACAGAAGGTTGCAGTATACAGAGCACCAGCAGCTAGAGGGTTGGAAGTGGAACCGCCCTGGGGACAGACTTCTCGACTTAGGTACAATTGTTTCTGTTTGTTGCCACTGTATGGAATTCAATTTCCAAATTTAAATTGATCACGCTCACATTTATGCTGGGGCTGGTGAAAAAGGACAGACCAGATTTCTGGATGGTGCTTTGTCATAGTGTGTGTTTTGAATATAAATGTTCTTGCCACTTTCACATTCTTTTCGAACTTTTAAGTGCTATAGGAGTCAGATAGCAACTCTGCAACCCTACACATTTAATAATCCTTCTAATTTCAATTGCTAGGTGTTGCGGGGATTAGGAGAACACAGACAAAAGTAACTTTCTCTCTTAGATTGTGAAACTGGAAACAACATGGTTTCTGTACTTTGCATAACTTGATCATTTTTGGTGCATGACTTCAGGGGTGGCAGCATGGGAGGAGAATGAAAAAGCACCCAAAACCTTGAGCACTTAGTATGCTGAATCTACTAAGATTCTTTGTATCAGTCCTAAGAAACTGGTCAAGCCACCAAAGCCCACATTTTTCCATCCTACCTTGCGTATGCTGATAGTAACCTTATATTACAATTCATTTATAGTGTTTACTTGCTGTATGATTGTTCTGAAATATATGCTGCTTATTTTAATAGATATTCCAATGTCTGTTGGAGTCATTGATATCAAGACAAATCCAAGCCAGCTCAATGCAGTTGAATTTTTATGGGATCCAACAAAATGTACATCTGCTTTTATTCAGGTTTGAAACTTTATTTGACTGGATGTCTGTGTTTGGTGCCTTTCAGGTCACAAACAGCAGTATAGTTGAACTACAAAGCTTCTCGGTTTATTATTTGTGGAATGGCCATTAAATAACATATTTATGAAAAAACACAGATTCATAGGTCTATTAGAGTTCCTAGTAAGGTTTTTTTATTTAATTTGGGTTTATCGAAAAATTTAAATAAAAAGCTTTCAAATAGCTCTTGGAAGAAAGCTGTTGTAGTTTAAATATTTAGTTGTATGAAATGTAAGAATTAACTTATATTCCTCTCAGTAACTCTCACCACTGCTTTCAGCAGAAACTTGGCTTAAGGATTCAAAAGTAAAAGTATCGTCCTAGAAAATAAGAGTTTTAAATCAGACACTCAAAAGATGCTTCTTACTATGTCAATAGGTTTCCTTGTAGGAATTCTATTATTTGTGTATTTCGTATTCAGGGCAACTGAACATGCTGTCTATGGAAGTTGTTTAGATAGAATGTTCATATTTGCATTGCTTACTTTTGTCTCAAATCTGGTTTAATTATGAATAAAGTACAGGTGTAAAGTTTCAGGTAGCATTGTTTCTTACTCAGGCTGTCAAAATAGGCCAATTTCCATATTGTCAGTAAATTGATCTAGTACAATAAAAGATACTTTTTTTACTAAGAGTTACGTAATTGCTAGAATGTGGTCATCTTGAAGAACTGTGAGATAAACTACAGAATAGTTTTGTTTATGCATTTCCTAGAAGAAATGATAACAGACTGAAAATGGAACTGATACTATGCGAATATAATTCACTCATTCTAAAGGCCTGCTTAAAATTCCATAAGGAAGCAAAAAAATTGGGAGCACTGACAATGAGATTGTTCATAATTCCTTCTATTGCCCTGATTTTCTCCTTAGATATCCTTAAGGCGTCTTTATAGCTTATAAACCCAGTCTTCATTCTGATGTAGCACCTGAAGCATTTACACACACAATTACACACATGATAAAGAGGTCTGTGGACTTTTAAAGGAGATGAGCATATTTAAAAATACCCTGAGATGACAGTGCATGAGATGAAAAAATCTTCCAGTCAGTGACTTTTTATAGCTCTGCTAATATTTATTACAAGAAACTGTTAATGTGATGTGGGTAACATATAATAAAGTTCATGCCTGAAATGCTTCTGAGGGTCCTTTTTGTGTGGTCATTGTTTTTTTTTCAGGTACATTGTATCAGCACTGAATTTACCCCTCGTAAACACGGAGGAGAGAAAGGAGTTCCTTTTAGGATTCAGGTTGACACCTTTAAACAGACTGAAAATGGAGAATATACAGATCATCTGCATTCAGCCAGTTGTCAAATCAAAGTTTTTAAGGTAACATTAGAAAATGGATCCTTAAGTCTCTAAGTAAAGTTCTCGATATGGGAAATCGTTATATTACTGCTTGTAATGGTTCATGTCTGAGATCAGATTTCAGTTATAAAACCATTTTCCACTTGTGTTCATGTTCACATAACTGTTCATTTTTAGCCCAAAGGAGCAGACAGAAAACAGAAAACAGACAGAGAAAAGATGGAAAAGCGAACTGCGCATGAAAAAGAGAAGTATCAGCCTTCATATGACACCACAGTTCTTACAGAGGTAACAAAATAAAATTGCATCTGCTAACTGAGGAGATTATACATAGATACAGCACATTACGTAGCTGCAGTCTTGGAAGGGTTGGGGAAGAATTAGTTCTGCACAGAGATAAGCTTTTTATTTGGCAAACTTGTCCAGCAAGCAGCAACGTTAAATTTTAAGATTTTGTTTAGTAAACTTGGATTTAGGTAGTCTATAGATGCTTGTATTAAAACACACTTTAAATGGAACACTGTTTGACTGTACTGAACCCTTGAGCAAGACTTTTGATACAGATTTCAAAATCTTGCAGCTGAATAGCAAAAAAACAACAAAAGGGGGGGACTCTAAAGTTTAATTACCGAGTTTGAGCTTCAAAGTCTATTTTTCAGACATTACTGAATTTAAGGCCAGAGCCTCTGTAGGGTTTTTATTAAAACATCAGTGAGTTCTATGCAGTTTTCTAAGTATTTCAGAAGGTTTTAAAAGGCTTTTAGAAGTTTCCTCACTGTATAATGAAAAGAAATTGATCCACATCTTTGGTGTTTGTCCAGATGAGGCTTGAGCCTATAATTGAAGATGCAGTTGAACATGAGCAGAAAAAGTCCAGCAAGCGGACTTTGCCAGCAGACTACGGTGATTCTCTGGCAAAGCGAGGCAGTGTAAGGGACTTCTGCTTACCTTTTGATTATGCAAGATACCTTGTGCAGTGTTAGATATAGGAGAAACTTCCATTATATAAAGTAAAAATACTTTGATTGCTGTGTCTTAATTTTATTTACTTCTATGTATCCCAATTACTCTATGTTTATTTTCAGCAAAGGAATCCTTCCTAAATCTAACACTTAAACTGTTGCAGAGGGACTGTGTAACTTAAAACTCAAGAGCTTTCAGTTTGTGACATTAAATGAAATAGCTTTTTTCTTTCCTATACATGTGTAATTAGTGGAAGTAAGAGCAGTGAAATTTAGTGGGTTGCTCCCACTATTTGTACTTACATTCAGAAGAAGTTTTCATGTACATCAGTACTTTTAAGAAGCCATGTTGTGTTGCAGATGGTTGTTAGTGATTTTTCCTTTAGCCATCTACATGCTGTGCTCCAAGCAGGTTTAATGCAGTTCAGAATAGTCAGCTCATCTTCATGATCTGTGTTGTGTTAACCCTGTATGTGCACCTCTGAAGGAATCTGACGTATATCCTGTGCCCTCCCTGACATATGTCCTGTGCTGTCATCCTGCCAAGGGTTAGCATTTTACATTTCTTAAATGCTGTTCCTTAAAGAGGAACAATTCCACATCTTTCATTTGGCAGGTTTAAATTAATAACCTGACTGTGGAAGGCAATTATTTGACTGTTCTTTGAACAGGCATACTGTGTTGAAGCTCTTTCCCAGCAGTGCTTAAGCAATGACTGTCTGACTACTGTCCCTCAGGCATGATTTGGTTTGTATTTGTGATCTATGAAAGTGATGTATAAGGTTTTACATTTAGGTTATAAAATACTTCAGCGTATGCCTCTTGTTGTTTATAATCCATGTAACTGGGTGGGAAGGAACAAGCAATATTTGTCAGATGGGTTCTTTGGAGGATATTTGGATCTTTTGTTTTGTGAACCCAAAAATATTGTATGCATTGAGCTGTCTGAATTTGCCTTCTACTATTCTTGGCCGTTGGTTTGTTTTTTTTTTTTTGTTCTTTCTTTTAAGGTGCACCTTTATGATTTTTTGGCAGTGCATTCTTTTACTTGTTCCAGCTGGCCCTGGGGGAGAGGCAGGAGAAAACAGGCTTTTATCACTTTCGCTTATAAAGCATCTTTTGAAGCTTGTCCTTGGAGGGATTTCTGTGTTTTTCTCCTCTCCTGCTGTTACAAGTATTTCAGTGAATGATTGTTGCGTATAGGAAGAATAATAAAGGTATTTTTAAACAGATAAGACAAATCCATTGTCCAGAGTAGGACAAACCATAGCTAAATCCTACCTAGAAGTCGTCTAACCTTGCCTTAACAATCTCTTGGAATACTAAGCTTCTGTGAATTACCTTAATTCTACATTACCTTAATTGTAGTGGAGAAAAGCTTAGGTAGGACATTACTGGACTTGGGATGCCTTTTCCAAAGCACACGAAAGATAATGACCCACAGCCTATTTTGAATAGCAGCTACGTACAGCCTTCCAGTTCTCTTAATTGTGCAGCTCACTACTCCTGTTTCTCCTTTGCCTGTTATAAAATGCTGTCTTGAGATAATGTGGTCAGTTTGCTGAGACCATTTTGAATTTTATCCATGTTAGATGAAATCCTTTCAGCCTTGCTAACTTGTTATTGTTTGCAGATTTCAACATGTGGTATTTCCATAATTCTTATCATTAGCAAAATTATTAGAAATCACCAAGCCCATAAAAAATACCAAGACACACTATTTTTTCTGTATTTGTAGTGAAGTCTTGGTAATTGCTATGCACTCAGTACTGGTTTTAGCTATAGAAGTTGAATGCAAAATTTGTTTGCTTGATCTAGAAAAGGAGTATCTTATCTACTACATCTTGAAGGCCAATTCATTGGCCTTTTTCTCTCGTCACCAGACAGGCTTATTGTGAGCCCTGTAAATATGGACAGGGGTGATAAATGTTTCTACTTAAAGCAATTCTGTCCTTGCAAATCTGTCTTCCCAAACGTGGCCATCAGAAGCTTTGGCTGTTTCCAGACTTCCCTCAGACGTGCAGATCAAATGTTCTGTATGTGCAGTACTGTTGTCACAGAGGTGCTGAGACAAAATGTGAAGATGTGTTTCCCTGCATTTAAGTATAAGATGGACACTCATTCACATGTTATGTGTTTCTGTATGATGGATCTTTTTACTTCACATGTCGTGTAGGAACTGTAGCTCTATTACAGGAAAAAAACCCCAAACCAGAATTGCTTGGAATGTATTTTACTAGATGCAGTTAAGACTGCTGACTGTTCCTTAGTCCATGCAGCTTCCTAGATGCCCAGAAATAGTATTCTGTTACCTTCTCTTGAATTCCAGAAATTAATGTTGATCCAATAGTTCTTTTTAAAGCTGTGAGTTTTTATCTTCTATCTGCTACACCTAACCTAACCTTTTCATTCCTTGCTTTTTGCATCTCATTTTGTGTGCTGGCTTTATTTTATTTTACCCCTCCTAGAGTCTGCTGTTCTATTTGTTAGATATTTCCATTTCCATTTTTTGTTTCCTTTTTTTTTTTTAAGCCTACGTGATTATTTCCAGCTCAGTCACAATTGGACTTGGACAGATTGGTCTCTTACTATGCTTCCTTCAGAAAACATTGAATCTAATATGTTTTCTTTCCAATTTAATTTGTATGTGTTTCTAACACAATGCAAGGGGTTTGGTGAAGCTTCCCTTCTGAATGGTCTTTCTGCTCTGCTCTTCTGTCCTTTCAAAGAACCAAAGGGATTTTTTCTAACTACCATCACCCATCCTTCCCTTATCACTTATTTTTATAAGAATGCCATCTAGATAAGCTTTCCCATTACTTCTTTGAATTTACCTGATGTTTCAAAATTCAGTGCATTTACTGCAGTTTCTGCAGTGTTTATCTCAGTATTGTCCAAACAGACAAGACACATAGTTAAACTGCTTGTTGGACTCTTCTTCAAACTGTGGAGTGTTAACTTTTTCTATAAATATAAAAGGCTACAAATTTAACCTTGCCTTCTGGACCTCAAAGGGGATGTTTATGTACAGGTGACCTTCATTCAGGGGCCATTTTATGAAGGAGGCACTTTGTTTTCCTCTTAGTATATAAAAGTTAGTGCTTATCAAATGAAAAAGGGAAAAAGTCCCACCAGTTTCTGTCCCTTGCTTTGAATTTGTAAAAGTGTGAAAATTTGTGTTGTGGAAGTTGAGCCTTTGCACTTTTTTCTGTCTGCGGTATTTTGGTTGATTTTTATATTAGTGTATATTATGTGTCACAAGCTAGAATATATAAACTACAATTTGATTAAACATGGTCAAACGGTCATTTTTTGCAGATAGAGCTGATTACAGAGCCCATGGAAGTTAAAAGACTTCCAGGTATAGACCTTGAAATAAACTGGAACTTAAAGTTGTGGACATGAAAGATTGAAAAAGCTCCGTACCATATTTAAGAAAATTGGTGCTTTGTTCTCTGAGGAGGTGCTGTGTGCCCAAGTGTATATTAAGTCTAACTTGGAGAACAAATTAGACTTACTGTATTTTGGTGTTCTGTTTTGCTTTCATGTTTATTTGGTCTTTGAATATAGTACTGAGTTCTCTGCTAAGGTTCAGTTTTACTCTCTTGTAAGGCACAAATTGGGGCAGATTCCAGTATATTGGAAGTAGGAAGGGATATTACATTAAACCATGGCTTAGAATAACTTGAGATTTTGCAATTCCTCTGCAGTTAGGAATATTCTGAGTTTAAATGCTGTATATCCTAAATCTGATAAGTCATACTTAGAAAGATTTCTTATCTTTCTTTTTAACTCAGTAAAACTTCATAGCTTCATTCATGGCCTATACAGAAGGCTGTTAAACATCTGAAACCAAAATAGTTTTCTGCTTCTGAATTAATCCACGTTTGGAAATAAGATGGTTTCTGGAGTACAGTAGTATCAGTAGCAGTGTGCTAGTCATGGAGGGCAGTTAGTCTTGAGACCTCAAAAACATGATCTTGGTAAATTCATCAGTATATATTAATTGTTTATTACAGGTAAAGATATAATGCCACTCTTCTTTCTGTTCTGTGATGGCTTTTTATGGAGCTGAATGCTTCCTTGTGACAGGGTGACATTTTCTTCTAGGTTTGTTTCCACTGGTTAGGGACTTCTGTATTAGCATCATTAGCTTGCTGAATATCCTTTGGTTAACTCAGTTTTGGCTTAGGAATATAAGAAATATCCTGATTGATCAGAGCACAAGGATGAAGTCCAGTGTTCTGTCCCTGACAGTGACAATGGCAGGTGCTTTTTCAGGGAAGCAGTGCCACTTTCTGTGGTCTGTTTCCCTTGTAACCCTCACCCCTTCAATCCAGAATTGTCATACAGGGTGTTGGAAAAGAAAAGACATCCTTGCTTAGTCTTTGTAGTGTTAATGGATTTGGTGGCCAGGCATTTCCTTAATCCAGTTTGTGAAGTGCAGGACATTTGTGCATGAGAGTCATTCCAAAAGCATAATCAGCTCAGGTTAATTGCTGGAAGACTTTCTTGTTCCTTGAACCTTTCAGAATTAAGTATCTCAGTGCTCAAATACTCATGTTTTCTCTCCACAACCTGTAAGACAGAAAAAAGGAGAATGGAGGCAATAGATATGTTGCAGTAGTATTACACTTACTATTTATTTTTTGTTTTTAACCAGCCTGTTGAGTCTCAGTGGATAGTTAGTGGTGTTTTTGCTGGAATAGGAGACAAGGTAGGAAAGCAAGTTTATGGGAGAAGAAAGGCTACTTGCTTGGGGTTGGAATTTTATTTTTCTGAATACTTCAAATGTGCTTCTTCCTGGAATTAAACCCAGAGCTTTGTTGTGAAGAACTTCAGCTGGGTTTGAAGGACAGAAACACTGACTGCACTGCCTATCTTGGGAATGGCTCAAAAGTTGTTCTCTGGCACCAGTGCATTTTTCTCTGCCCCTGAATTTAAATATATGGTGGCTAGAATCTTCTAAGGGAATGGTGGCCAAGGATGTGAAAATTGGATCTGTGTGTCCACATAAACATCTTGGATTAAAATTTAGGAAGAGAATGTCAGAAAATTTAAGAATTTTAATTGCGCTTTCAAAATATTTCAGAAGAACAAAGTTAACATTACTATGTTCAGCTTTTGTTTTAAAATTACAGCTTTGGACCACATATTTAGGGAATGAAGGCTACTTTTAACTACCTGATGTAATGTAACATCTTTAATGTAACAGTAAAATGAGCTTGAGAAGAGAGACAACAGGTGGGAATATACAGAATTGGAGGAGGAATGTGTCACCCTACAAGGTCATAGAGGAGCATGCTCTGTGCAGGGGGCACTGTTTGTAGCCCAAAGGGTGGCTTTGACCACGTAATCAAAGACTCTGGACACTGTGGCTAACAAAAATGCCTGGTTTGAGTCAAATCTCAGACAGATAAAGGAAGTTCCTCATTTTTAAGCTATTTGCATGCAAGACAAATTTATTTTAATTCCATGTGCCATGCTGGGGAACTTGTCATCTTATGCTGACAAGTGAAGACTGGGGTCCAGCACAGAAATGCTGTTAACTCTCTTACAGAAGGTGGCAGCTGGTGTTGCACTTATTTACTGTTTCCCCCAGACAGAGGAAGGATTTTTTCAACACAAAATTGTTGAAACAAGTTTCCATCGATATTAAGTCGTAGTTGTTCCCCTCCTTCTTCTTTCTCTGTTCTACAAGGCTGTGATGTAAATCTGGAAATTTCTTACAAGGTATTTACCTGGTGCATGATAAATATATCAGAAATCTTTGTTGTCTTAACAGGCGTGGTCTTAGCTTCCCTGATCTTGGGCTACTTGCTCATTTTAATCATGTCTTTGATCATGTCTTTAATCATGTCTTTGAACATATCAAGACCTGTTTGGGTTTTTTTGTTTTTCTTTAAAATACTGTATTTTTAATACTGTTTGAAGAACTAAAAGGTAGCCTTATTTTGAAAAGCTTTATCATGAGGATTTAAAAATATACCCAAAAAAAGACTGACAGAATTGGACAGCTGGCTTATCATATACTTGTGATGACGTAAGTTTGTGTAAAAAATTCAGGTTTACCAAGCAGTTCAGAAAATCAGTCCATATAAGTAAGCATAATTTTAGTCCTGCAGTAAATTATTAAAAATTCTGAATTTACAAAATTTCTGCTGAAAATTCCGTTTGTATTTGACTGCTCTCAGGGCAGAAACATTAAATTTATCCACAAGATGCAATCTTGCTTCTTAGCTTTACTTACTATTACTGAACACTTTTTGTCGTGTCATTGTCCCTGCAGTTTAAACAGCCCTTTCATCCTGTGCAGGATAAAAGACTTTTTTCCAGCAGGTGGCTGGGGGTTGGTTGGTTTTGGTTTAAACTGAATAATCTGTACAGGTCTTTTGTCACTTTCACCAATAATGCCTTCAATTTTTTAAAGAGAAGACAGTATAAATAGAAGTCTTCATAAAAGAACAAGATAAAACAGAGCTGATTTTTGCCTGGAATATCTGCATGTAATGTGTGGGATAGAGGGAGTCTTTATTTGGAATTGCAAATCAGAATACTCTGTGGATAAACCCCTGGCTTTAAATGACAGAAGTGTGCATCAGAGTAAAAAATGTATTGTCCAGAGAAATTAAGTTTTAATTCTTTATCTTCAGTGCTCTCCATGGCCTGATACTCCTACAACATTTGTAAACAACAGTCCTACTCCTGCTCCGACTTTCACCTCTGCTCAGCATAACACCTACAGTGTCCCAGACAGGTGGGTTTCTATTCTGTACCCCATTAAAGGCAACATTTTAATCAGGCTTATTCAAAATGTCTTCTGAGTAAATTCAACTGTGTTCTGTTTCCACTGGGAAACTGGGAGATTGGTTTGACCTATATATTCATTTTAGAGTATCATGTTTGTATCACATGGTTCAGTTATACGGTAATTACTTTTGCCTCACCATTTTTCTTTTTTACTACATATTTTTTAAAACAACTTCTTGTCCTTCAACATATAGCAAATACTTTACCTTTTCACTATTGTAATTTAGTCCTTGTCTATGGAAACTATTCTTAGCTTTTTTCAGTAAGAACCGTCTTCATTTCCCTCATACACAGTTAGTATAATTTGCGAGAAAATCCCCCAGCAAATATCTTCAAAAGCTTTTCAACACAAATTGCGTTGGTGAAACCATTTTGTATTGAGGCGTTAATTAAACTACTAGAACCAAACTTGTATTTCCTCCAAAAATTATTTACACTGGTATGCTGTGGTCCATATACTGTGGAATGGTCTTTCTCTTATTTTTTAAAAGTTTCAATATTTTAATTCTTTCAACTGTGATATATATTGTTTTGGGGATTTCAAGTTACTTTTCAACAATGCTTAAATATTTTGGTTTATGGAATTCTAGTAATACTTTCTTTTGTTTTATAATCTGTAGCAATTCCTCCTCCCCAAATCATCAAGGAGATGGAACCTCTCAAGGATCAGGAGATGTGAGTGTTTGCTCTCTGGTATTGATCATGACTGTATTTGTGTAGCTGTGTCAGAATATTTGATTTACACTTGGTGTTAATAGGTACTAAGAAAGTGTTGAACTGAGGGAGTTTTTTTTTTAATGGCTTGGGTTTTGTTTGGGTTTTTTCGTATCCAAATTATCGTATCCAATCTTGTTTCTTACAGCAGCTTCATCCTTCAGCCACAATCCAGGAAACTCAGCAATGGTTGCTCAAGAATAGGTTCTCTGCCTATACAAGGCTTTTTTCAAATTTCTCAGGTATCTATAGTTTACTTTTTTCCTTTTTCGTGTTACTGAGCAAGTTCTGTGTGGGAAAAGAGTTCTCTAAGAACATTATGATTCACATATTTGTACATACTTACTTACTAATTTGCTTGTTAAACAGCAGTTCCCACTGGATGTCTGGGCACAAGACGTGCAATAGATGCACTTTATGGGGCGGTGAGGGTGGTGTGACACAGTACACACCATAAGTAAAATTCCTTTTTCTTTGGTGACGTGTGATGGGGACAGTGTTGTGGATGATGCCAGCTCTCTGCCTCTTGGCTTAGCTCATGCTTCTGTCAGGATTCCCTTTGTACTAGGCTTCTTCTCTGGGAAGGTTTATTCTTCTGCTGCCAGCTAGTTTTTGACCTGTGTTTCTTGTATGAGAGTTGCTGAGCTTTCTCAATAAACTTTAGTTCCAAATTTCTGACAAAGACTCTTGGAAAACTTTTCTTCTTTTTCATTATTATCTTTATTAAAGTCAAGTACTAGCAGGCTGAGTTTTTGGGTTTTTTTTTTTTTGAAGCAGGAGGTGTGGTATATGTGGCTTTTATTATGCTACCTCAGGTCTGGGTGGTTTTTTTTTTTATTATAGTATTTAAGGGCTATGATAAATTATTTTTGCTGGCTTCTATTTGTACATTCCTGGATAGTCTATGGAGTATTTTCATGCATAAAGACTAATTTTTTTCCTGTTTTCCCACTCATCTGTTACAGTGACTGATCTTTCAGAGTGTTGCTTTCTTTGTTGACACTCATGCTGCTTCTCAGAAGAATCCATTCTCCCAGTTTTTGCTTCAGCAGCACCTTCTATACACGAGTGCATTGTTGTAACTTAAGTGCACAGAGGAAGTGATGGATGAGTTGAATGCCTGCGATAATTCATTGAGTGACAAACCATGGAATATTTTTGCTTTATATTTTGCATGTGTTCAAAATACCCTACCCTGGATGCCAGCAAAAATCATTGTTTGTCTCTAGAACAGTCATCTCTCTCCACAGAAATTATGTGCCTTGCAGACTCCTACTGTTTCAAACCTGTAAACACCATAAAGTGTAACTCACCACCTTTGGAAAACAGGTTGATTTATTTTGTCATGGTGAAGTTTGCTGCTCTTGGTTTAAACGAACGTACAATTTATTTTAGAAAGAATTGATGTGTTACAGTAATCCTCATTAAATCTTCATGTGTTTGTCCAGGTGCTGATTTATTAAAGCTGACAAGAGAAGATCTGGTACAAATCTGTGGTCCAGCCGATGGAATTCGGCTGTATAATGCACTGAAATCCAGGTGATGTGCTTACTGTGAGGCTGAGTGGGTTTAGGTGGGGGATTCTAGAGCTGGGGATTTGGGAAGTTAGTGTCAGGATGGGCCTTGGTGCCTGTGTGATCTGCCTCAGGAGCTGGCAGCAGTATGTTCAAAACTCTCCTCCTGTGCACACCTTCAGGGCAGGCGCAGGTGAGGTGCAGGTGGGCTGTAAGGCTCCACCAATGCAGTTGGGCCCTGCCAGTTTCTTGGATACAGATGGATTTGTTGCCAAGACACAAAACTGGTGATTCAGAGAGCTAAGAACAACCTGAGGCTTTTTGAGGTTACAGGTGTTGAGTGCTGACACACGCTGCATCAAGGGGGGTGTCTGATTCCTTCTGAAATGGGTGTTTGGTACCAGTGGCCCTTCTGGAAGAACTGCCATTGTTACTCAGTAGTCCTGTTCCAGGAGTCCAACAAGCAGCATCCTCAGGAGCTCAGAATGGATTGAAATTTTGTTTAAATGCAGCAGCATCTGAGAGACCACTTACTTAGAGATTAATTTAATTTTTTGGACTCAGTGAAAAAAAATCCGTATCAAGTGTACTGTTAACGTAACAAATCTGCAGTTGTGGCGTATCAGCTTGTGTACTTCCAGTGCACGTCGCCTTTCCTCTGACGTGTGATTTCCTTGGCTTGCAGGTCTGTGAGGCCCCGTTTAACAATCTACGTGTGCCAGGAGCCCTTACGGAGCATACAACTGGAACGACAGGATGCAGGCAGCGGAGACAGCAACGGTGCAATATACGGTACGGCACGGGGGGCTCCAGGCAGGCCATGGCTGGGGCTTACAGCAGCAAAACAGGATAAGTGGGAAAGGGAAAACGAGAGTGAAGAGGCTGAATTGCTGTTTCTGCTGTACAAAGAAACCATGGGAAGTTGTGTCACAGCAGTATCACTGCTTTAACAGCACAGAGCAAACAGAACCTGAAACCTCTCAAGGTTAAATCATAGAGCATTTTCAGTCTGTTGATAAAACTAACCAGGTACGTGGTAGTACCATGTACTCTCTGCAGTCAGCTGTGCATGTTGTTACAAAGTATCAACCATATAAATGCAGGTGCGTGTAAAAGCTACATGCAAATAAAACAATTTTTTCCTATTTTCTGTTAGATTTTGCTGTCATTTTCTGTGCAACTGAACTAAAACTGTAGAGCCTGGACAAAGAAAAATAGCCAAGTAGTGAATGGACTCCTGATTTTAGTATTTTCCTGACAGCTGTGGATTCAACACAGATGGGAATGTAACTGTTTATTTGTAAATTCATGTCACTCTTACAATTAAGAGAATGGAGCTATTTGAAATTATTCTTTTCTTGCTCTTGGCTTTGAGAGACCTCTCTCCCCAGCTGAAATGTGTACAGGCTACTGCAATAGTGCTTGTGGATTTTCCATGCAAGAATTGAGGTGGAGGAGGATCTGTAAATAAAATACTGCTGCTGTCAAATACATGTTTTCCCTCAGGATATCTTCAGCCAGAACAATGTGCAAACGTGGAGCTGCCAAGGGCTTCCAGCACTGTTAAATAAAGCTATAGAACTGTAAATACAGCACCAAACTGAACAGCTGCTTTGTCTTACCGTTCTGTTTGCTGTGCTGCGTTCAGCTCTGGGGTGATCTGTAGAAAGTTTATTCAGACAGCTGCAAAAGGCTTTATTTACCGAAAGTCCAAAATCTACATCTGTATTTAAAGCAACAGCATAGGCATGTAAGTGGGATTAGGTATTACCTGATTCTTTTAAGACTGCCCAAGATTACTTCCAAAACCATCTTTAGGTGACTCTGTAAAGATCCATTTTTAAGTCTGTTTGACATGACTCTGCCTTTTTATGCAGGATACAGGAAAAAACGTGGAACTTGCTTCCAGCCTCAGAGCAAATTGAAGCCCCCCCCCTTGTCAGAGTTGTGTCTGACTTTTCTTTGAAAGGAAAGTCAGGGCAGTTCATGCTTTTCGTGAAGACAGGGAGAGAGTAAACTTAAAGTTTTAGGTTTTAAAAAATTTTGAAAGCCTGGAGTATTATAAAATTCAGATTTTCTTCATATAGTTATTGTTATCCACTAGTACCATGCTTACGTAAATGATTTTTTCTTGTAGTTTATCATGCAATCTACTTAGAGGAGATGGCAGCCTCCGAAGTCACACGCAAGCTTGCTTTGGCATTTAATATTCCTTTGCATCAGATCAACCAAGTTTACAGACAGGGTCCCACAGGCATCCACATTCTTGTTAGTGATCAGGTAATTGAAATTTTGTTTTCTTGGCATTTTATTTATGACTTGGAGTGGAGGGTTTTCTTATGCTTGCTTATTTATTACCGTTTTTTCTGTTTGATAATGCAACCCTAGTATTTTCTGACATTTAGAGAATTTTTTCCTTTACAATAAAATGAGCAGAAGGATTCTTTAAATATGAGTCTTCCTCTGCCTGACTAAACTGAAACCATGAGAAGACAGAAGCAGATGGTTTATATAGTTCTGAGATGCTGCAGTAATTATTTAGTAAGTATTTATTTTGAGCACACCCAAAGGCAGGGAGCATTTAAACACTGTTGAACTCTGCTTATTCGAGTGTCTGCTCCAGAGAGTTCCAAAAACACAGCCAGCAGTAATAGGCTCCCAACTGGTTGTCATAGGAGAAAAAAGCAGTATTTTGATAGTAATGGATTTTAATTTAGTATGTGCCTGTCACTTGCTGAGCAAAACCAAAAATACACAATTGCTCACAAAAGGCTGTGTTTAATCACGGTTGTTGAGGTTGTTCTTGTTCTGTGTTTTGCATTGGTCATACTCCAGAGAGTTTTGAAACTTTTTTTTTTTTTTGTAGATGGTTCAAAACTTTCAAGATGAGAGTTGTTTCTTATTCACCACAATAAAAGGTACGTTGTCTTTTCTTTTCTGACAGTCTAAAACTTAATTGCTTATTCCAGCAAGGAGCCTTCTTTAAAAATAATAAAAGGTCTCCATACACAGTGGCAGAAAATATCCCAGAGTTGTTCCTCTCCTAGCCATATTTCAGCCTCTGTGTAGCATCTCAGGCTCTTCTCCAGGCTTTCAGTTCAGAACCAGTGCAGGATTCAGTAACAAACCTTATGTAAAATTCAGTCAGCCGTCACTGGACAGTGATGCTGCTAATAACTGTTGAGAATGGTGAAGTTTCAAAATAGGTTAAAAAAAAATTCAAAATCCTGGCAGTGTGGTACCTCTGAAGTTCTGACACAGAATCTTCACTGAGTCCATAGAGTCAGCAGAACTGAGCGTAACATTCTGTTTTTCTCTGCTAGTCAATAGTCATCTTCTGTAGGCTGTTGTTGAATGGCACTCTTCTAAAGAAGTCCAATTTATTTCCCATACAAGGTGCCAGCAAATGGCTCTTATCAGTGGACAAGTTTGACTCTGCACAAACTTTACCCACAGAAACTGTCCCAGCTTTGAATATCCAGTTACAAATCATTAATCATAACATTTTTGTTTAGCACAAGTAGGAAACTCTTAAAAGCTGTTTTTGTTGTAGATGAGTTTATTTTCAAAACTAAGTCTGTACTTGGGTGTTTTGGTGCATTGGCTTGTATTTCTATGATTCTGTTCAAGAAAGACTGACATTTCCTTTTTTTCAGCTGAAAATGGAGAAGGCTTCCATATAATTCTGAAGTGACATCACACACTCACTAGACTGATACTCCAACGCAGAATGAAGTCCTGCCTAAAGATTATGAAGATCATCCAAAACCTTAGGATCTAACTTCACTGTATAAGATGTTTCATATTGAAAACACAAAATGACCTTTCTAATGAGCTGTTTGATAGGTGAACTTTCTTATCACTGCCATAGCTAAGTGTCCTCATGAGAGGTATAATGCCATGACAGCTTCTGTACAGGCATGGAAGACAATGTAAGCAAAGGTGCTTGCCCTTCACTGAAATAAGGCAAACTATGGCCAGTAGATACAGTTTATAGAAGTGAAGCAGCGCTGCTTTTCTATTATCTGTATCCAGTTGGAGATGAATGTAAACTTATTTTGGGGCATTTACCTTTCTGTGCCAGTTTGTCTATTACGTGCTTGTACCTTACGCTGGTTTTATTTTTTGATGTTAGCAGAGCACATGCTAATCTGTGTGGAGATGAGTAGTTAAGGTGATAGTGATCAGGTTGTCAGGTCTTTGAGAGCAAAGCTGTCAAAACAGCTTCCCGTGTAAATTGTGTATAAGAGTGTATGTAAGAAGTGTAAATGCCAGAACAGGGCTTTTAAGAAGCCCTAGACAGATGCAATATATGCATGCAGCAAACTGCATTATCAGTAGTACCTTACTGGAGGGATTAATATAAATCCTATGGGGTACCAAGTAATTGTGTTTTGCTTTAATGAATTTAATGGAAAAGAATTGCCTATGCATCCTTTATGTTTAGTTTCCTAGGTTCTCTGCGGAGCACTGCTGCAGTTTAACTCTTTGCTTGTAAAATTGTGGGTTTAAAAATACTGGTGGGGAGAGGTGGGGTTTTCAGTGGAATTATGCTGATGAGGGAAGATGACCCACTGGCACCACAGGGCTGTCATAGCTTTCAGCAGCATTGAATAAATTGCTTGAGAAACACTAAATACACACCCTGTAAGTCTCCTTCCCAGCAGGTGAATGCCCTGCTGGAGTTCCTGTTCTGGACAAATCTCTTCTTACCTTCTCTGTTGATCTTCCTGCACCCTCCATCCATCCATACTGTACACCTGTTACAGTGCCTCTTCCATATGACCAAATATTTACTTTTCTCTGAAACAGGCAATGTGCTTTCTCGGTATTTTGAATGTGTCTTGTCATGGCACAGCATTTCCTAGGGTAACATTAAGCTTCAATTGGTTAGGTACGTAGAGGGGAGTATTTCCAAAGGTATTAGGTGACAGTTTCAGAGCTGTGATCCTGTGCCTTTGGAAAGTTTCACCTTGATCTCTGGCTTAAAAGCTTGGGAATAGTTTGCTTTTTATGCTGCGGTGTTCCATGTAAACCAATACTACAGCATGTAAAAAAGCAAGTCTGATTTTTTTCATTTCCCCTTTCATAACTGGCTCGAGTGCTTAGCAGAAAAGCTTCTGAAAGCTGTAGCATTTTGAAAATTTAAATTCATCAAACCTAGAGTTTTTTTCCTGTTTTTGTTTTTTTCTGCACTGAAAGTAAAATTTTATGTACTTAAACATTTCTGCCTATAAGTTGTTCATCTTTGGGTATTGTTTGGTCCTAGTATTTTCCTGAACTGACACTTGTGTCTTTTTAGCTCACACCATCTTCAAATCCAAATGTTTTATAAAAGTGGAAAAATCCTTGATTGGAAAGTATCCAAATATCTAATTTTAAAGAATATTGAAAGTTGTACAGTAGTTTGTCCAGCTCACTTGAAATTGGAATTAAATTATGGCACCAGCAAATGGCTTTTGTTTTTTAATAAGATGTACACATTTCAATTTAAGTATAATAAATGTTTTTCAATAATTTTGTAAATGTGCTTTTCTTTTTGTTTACTTCTTTTTTCCCCACACCCACATTAGAGACAGTCCATTGTTAAGATTCAGACTAATTGCAAGAGCTGCTCTAGCAAGAATGGTAGGTCACGGTAAGGGAGGGAAGTAAACCAGCCCCGTAGCGTGTCCTGCACACAGTGCATTCACACAGATTCTTCTGCTTCTCCTAGGAATCCTGCTTTGACTTGAAATAATTCCAACAAATTCAAGTTTGACATCAGCTGATTGTTTATTTAAGTGTCCTATATCAGATTAGGTTCAATTTTTTTTTTTACATCTTCAATGCAATAGACTTACAAGGTTTATTATGTTCTTAGAAAAAAAATGAGCCAACAAAAGGCAACACACCTTGACATATTGGTACCAGTGACTGCCGTGGTACAGTTGAGAATAAAATCTGGTTAAAACTCTCTTTACACGAGCAGTGTCTCAATGGAACTCTTAAGTATGATTGTAACAGCACTCCACTACTGTGCAGAAGAAGCCCAGATTGGCTTACTTTGTAGCAGTAAAGAAATCCATGTAGTGTAGTCTAAGCTGTATCTTAATCCCAAAGCTGAGATCTTCATTTACTGTCCCCATCCTCTGTGTGTCATGAACACAACCCAGCCCTTGCTGGCCACAGAAGTTCATGTTCACATTCACTCCTTTTTAGAAGTCGTTCAAAATTTGCAGGGGGGAAATGGCAGTACTATCCAGTAGTAGCTTTTCCAACTGCTTTTTAATTTTCAGTAAACACAGGCCCTGAACTCTTAAAACACACACACACACACACACAATCAACTTACACAAAAAAAGCTTTCTGAACTGTCAAGTAGTTTCTCTCAGATAATTAAATTGCTTAATATAAAAAAGTTTATCTAATTGTCTAGCACAGAAAAACTAAGGATGAAAGCATGGCCTTAAGAGTTAATACATAGATTTTTATCATTATTTTCATTCAGAAGTTGACAGCTTCTTAACCAAATGTGAAGAGCTTTCTACATTTGAAAACCACAGGTTTGGTTTGGTTCAACTCCTGCCTGCAGACTGATGAGCCCATATACTTGTCCCTAAAATGGGTAGGATGAACTGAATTCCTTGCTCCATCCTGTTTTCTGCAGCTGAACCTGTTTTCCATTCATCTGTAGAAAAGCATGTGTGCTACACCCCTCTCCTGGAAGCGCTGCATCCTTCCCTTGCACCCCGCGGAAGTCCCGGAGGACGCGGGGATGGCGTTACCGAGAGCACCATGGATGGCTGTGGCAGCAGGTACAGTAGAGTGCACAGGCTCTACCACAGTGGATTTCTTACCCCCGTTCAAGGCCGATGGCATCGGGCAGAACGTGCGTCGCTGACGGGCAAGCTTTGTACGAGCAGAGTTCAACTGAACCAAGTCCAAAAACTTAGGAAGTATTTCTAGTTCTATGGGTATCTTGAGGTACTACCTTACCTTTTGACATTACCTATTAGGTCCTGTTACATAATTAAATATGAAGCTGAATCATGAAAAAAAACAAGCTGCTGTTTCACTGTAAGAGCTTATGATTACTTTGCATTTTTTGGTCAACATCTGCTAAAGCTGATTTGTCCTTAAACCTGATATTTGATCTGTGGTGTATATTACAGAACAGCAGGCTCAGTTCTTTGGCGTGGCAGCCTCGAGCCCCACATTACATCAGAACTTCACACTGAGTAGTGCTGACAAATGCAAATTAACTTCCAAGTTTCGTGAACTTCCACCGAGTAGCTGCTACGCTGCAATGCCCACACGTTCGACACGGTACTGCAGTTCTCATGCCAACAGAAGGAAGGAGTTACTAATACAAACCAAAGCATCACCAACTTAATTCACAGCTGCACATTACGTTAAGATTTTTACCTGGAAAAAAAAAACGCTTTTCTTGTCACAAAACTGGATGACCAAACACCATTAGGACTTGTCAGGAAACCGACTCCTTCCACTGACTTGCCGTCCCATTCTTCAACATTTTCTGTGTGGCTGCACTCGCTGTCAAAGGATAATACAGCATCTGCAGAGGCGCTGTCCACTCCCTCCGACCGACGGAGGGGGAGTTACTGGAGCAAAGTAAGCATGAACTTTCACGTGAGGTAGATGAGCCTGTGGGTGAAAAGGCTGCATTATAATGGGAGAGAAAGAACAGAACTGAAAAGAGAAGCAGCACACCTCAACTGTTGTGCCAACAAGTGCTCTCTCGTTAAGGTTAGTTAGCTATCAAGAAAGCATCTAAAGAGTGGATAGCAGCCAAGGTGCTTCCTCCTCACATGTAATTCCTCTCTACCCATCCAGCTAAGCCACACCAATGTCTAGGCACTCAACTTGCACAGGGCTCCCCCTGGTTTCCTAACAAAGCACTGATGAGCCCAGACAGCTCCACATCAGGAGAGGTACATGGTTTTGCTGCAGAAGAGAGAGGGATGGACCCTGGCTACCAAAGGATGACGTGTCCTTACCTTGTCTCTCATATTCCTGCTGCTGTTCTCATCCTGGAAAGCAGCATAAAATAGAATGGTGCTTCCGCCCTCAGTTTGAGTCACTATCAGGGATGAGCTTTCCAGTTGCAAAAGTGTTTGGACACAAAGCTGCAGACAAGTTTAACTTCAAGGCTAAAACCCTACCCCCGCAATGCAGGTGGTCCCTGACCTCATGGGTGAGATACGCAGGGAAAAGGTTTGGGGCTGGATTCCAGGGCCTGAGGGCCCTACAGCCCATCAGCTGAAATAACCATGCAGATGTTTGACTAATGGCTCTGTGTATTAACATATATTTAGGATATATATATATAACATATACTTAGGATAAAGCATACCACTACACCAAAGCAGAAGATAAGAGCTCATCATTCTAACAGTAAAATGTCATGAGTCAGAACTGACAATTATTGCTGTTCATGCAGGGAAGTTACACACGTGGGGACCTAACAGAAGGACAGATAATCAGACTCTTTACCCAGCCTTCCTTGCCTGGGACACCTGTAGGATTCCTACAGTCTTAAGCAGTACCAACAGCTCTGGCATTTCCATGGGAACAAGCCAGGAAACACATACTCTGATCCGTTTGATTCCAGCTCGTGTGACTTGCTGGCAGTCGTACAGCTCAATTCTCTCCAGGTTGTGGCAGTTCTCCAGGTGTTCCAGAGTCACATCCGTGATGAGGAGACAGTTATCGAGCTCCAGCACCTGCAGCCTCTCATGCCCACATGTACTGTTGCTCAGGTGAAGAATCCCATCATCAGTGATCAGTTCACAGTGAGATAAGCTCTAAAACGGAGAGGCAAACAACAACACCCCTCAGTCCTAAGTGACTTGAGCCTCTGGACATCAGTGAAGTCCTCTTCAACCTCCTTCACTCCAGTGGTTAAACAACTACAAATAATACACAGCTGAAATCCAGAAGAGTAAAAAAAGAAACTGCTTTACTTAACAAAAGGCTGTACTTGATTTTAACTTTGCTTCAAAACAAGTTGAGTCCCAAAACACATCACTGGCAAAACTCCTCAGGCCCCTTTGCTCTCTATGAATGTGGGAATTCTTTTCCAATTGTCCCACACAGGGCAAACAGCACTCTGCCAGAAACAACTTTAAAGGATGATGGGGAATATACGGGAATAGATGAGTATCTACTCAGGGGTTAGATTTAGATTAGGGGTTAGATTAGAACATGTCAGTTTCACAGCTGCCATGTTCTCATACATACACCAGGACCAAGCCTGGGCAAGTCCACACACAAAGAACAATCACAATGGACTGATTTGCCAAATAATAATTTCAAAAAAAACATGAGCACTTGGCACCTCAGGCTCTACAGACAAGGAGCAATAAACATCTTGTACAGCTGCAGGAGCAGTCTTTTCTGCAACAGTCAGCATAATAAACCAAAAAAATTTGCTCCTCTTCAGCATATTTTTTTACTCCCTTGAATTTCAAGAACATGGAAAATGATGCTGCATCTCAGGCAGTGGCACCACATAAAGCACTCTCCTCATTTCTTTAGGGAATTCATTACTTTTGGAGAAGCACGGATGATGACAACAACAGGAAACAGACATTCCTCAGAGGCGGCTTAAAAAACCAATCTTTGTCACCACTGAAATGAACGCTCTCAAGTCTTCCTCAGTGAAATGTGCAGCATCTGTGAACTCTACTCCCCTTGCCCTGGGCTCTGAGCTAGCGCCTTGCTTTATGCTCAGCCTGTGTTTTGCCTGTACTTGTACCTAAGTCTAACAGTGCCTGGTTCTGAAGTAGCATTTCCTTGCCCCAAGTTGTTTTTTTCAGACAGCAACTGATGAAGAAACACTTGCAGCAGTCCAAAAGGACTTTTAACTCAGAGCAAGCAAACAGTAGTGCTCAAAGGGACTTCCTGCCAATCCCCTGACTCTAACATGTAACCTTACCCCTTTCTGGGTACAACCCATCTTTTCATTCCAGCCTGACAGGGCAGCCTGGGGACTACCAACCTTACTTCACCTCAGCTACATCACGAGCACATTCTTCCTGCTACCAGACACATGGCGTCTGTCCTGCTCTTTAAAGTAATTTGCCCCTCAACTTTTTTCTCCTTTGATCTACAGGATGAACAGGGAACCAGAGAAAGGCTGGGAGACAGCTCTGCACCACCTCTGGAGTCTGCCAGGGAGCTGCCTCAGCAGCTTCCCCTCAGATCCAGCTGGTCCGATTTTACACACCAGGCGTGAGCAGCCAGCAGGGACTCCAAGAAATACCACGAGTGCAAACTGTCTCCAAAAGACAACAGAAATGAAGTGCTTGCCCCTACCAACAGTGTTTTAGCTCCTGACACCCATTCTGGCAGTCTCTCACATCTTCAAACATGTCAGCTCTCTCCTGTACCTCCTTTCTCTATGTACGTGCTCCGAGCACTTGGTTTGGCTCAGAGCCTGGGAACAATCAGCAGCTGCAGGGTTAACTAACACTCACAACAGACCTGCTGTTCCAAAGAAGGACAGGAGGTTCTGTGAAGCTGTTGGCTAATTAGGAGTATTCCATCCCAGGAAGTAAGCAGCTTATAAAATCAGCTTTCCTGGGATGCGGTATTTGGTACTGCAAGGACAATACAGGATGTACAGCTGAGTTTGCAGTTTTGTAAAACTGTTTGTAGAACAAATATGCCAAATTATACACAATTCATATTAAACCACAGGATTTTTCTGACTTCATAAGCCTGCTAAAAAGCATTAATAATGCGGAATTTCACAAAGACAATTGCTTGAAATCTTAAGAACAAAGAGATATGGTCAATTTTTTTTTTTTAAACATACTAAATGCTATGTCTAAATCAAGCATGGCATGACACACTATGAGAACTTCACATGCTGTGAAGGATTCACTTGCCTTATCTTCAGGACTACCATGACTATTTCACAGTTTCTCTACTAATTTATATGTACACTTAAATACTTTACCAGAAATCACTTCTTAAGTACATTAAGCAGTAAAGCACTTGAGTACTCTGATACTGAGGAAGTTTTGCCTATTTCCAGCATCTACTGAGTCTCCAAACATGACAAAAGCAAATTCAAAGTTGATCTCTGCAGCTCTAAAATGTTTGTTCTAACTGCAAATACACTAAAGCACAGCTGCACAGGACTTTACAGAACATTGGAAGCACCAAGATTAGTTCATGCTGTGTATTTGGCACCTGCCAGTCTTGTCTTGTCTCTTCCTCTAATTCTCAGCTACTGCTGTTCACACACAATCTCTGAGTATGTATCCTTCCTACCCATATGATATATTTAAAGATATATGTATATATACCAAAGAAATCAAGTTTTCTGGTTCCCTTAGAAAAGCTGTGATGTTTTACCAATGTCACACTTCCCTGGCTGTGGGCAAACACACAAAGCCCAGCAAACAGGAGCAGGCTCAGAAAAAAATGCTTGGGCATTACAATGTTTTGTGGTATCTCTGCTGAAGCACTGACACAACTGGCACAAAAGATCTCTTGCAAGAACTGGTTGCAACTGGGATTACAACACAAAAACATGTCCCTATAAATGGCTCCACATCTCCTGACAGCTCATTTGGTTTAACATCAAGAATGATGGTTCAGAAATTAAGCTGAACAGTTGATAAGGAAAAATAAAAAATAACAATACAAAATAGTGAACAAGCTCCTTTTAAAAGCCATCTTTCCTCATGTTGCTACCTTAGTAACGCTGAGTGAGTAACACTAATCATAACACAATTTAATTAAGGAAGCAGAGCACCTTCCTTTAATCCCATCTAAGAACAGATTATAAAGATACTTTTTCTCTCACTTAGATCTAAGTAGTTATAACAAACCCACACTAAAGGACAACTGGCCTGAAATACAGGAGTTCCTACTGTAAGACCAATCTAGTAATTTTCAAGTATCTTGATTGAAGAACAGACAAATTTATGTTACCTCAAATTGGTTTTGATGATCTGAAAGATCTAAGCCACCACTCCCTAGAAAACAGTTCTTTGAAATCCAGTAAGCAGAGTACCCCACTCTCAATTCTCTCCAACAATGTTCAAAAGTCAAGTCCAGGGAAACCTTCCATAATTTATTATCTAAACACAGTCCTTGGAAAAAAGTGCTTGCATGCAAAACTGCTTACAGAGTGATGACATTTATCTTCTCTGGGTGGTTTTGTTTATTCAGTATTTGATGTCAAGTGTCAGACTCCCTAAGAAAACCAATACTGAACACTTGAGAGTATCCATAAAGGATCTAAGTGCTTTAAGTTGAATCAAATATGTAAGGAATCAAATATGAAGGACATTAATCATAAAATAAAAGCCTTCTGGTTATCACTCACTGATTTGGCAACATTTTTTTAATCACACAATGCATGTAAATATTTCAGGAGTAATGTGCTCCTTTTAGAATACTTATGAAACTTGCACATATTTTGCACAGTATCACTGTACATCAGGAATGATTTCTAGACACAGAGTGAACAGCCTGGGTTTGTACTGCAGTAGTTGTCTGTGTGTGTGGTTTGGGGGGAGTATCACAGGCCACAGACCAGGAGTTACACTTACCAAGGCCTGCAGCTTAGGACAGTGTATGGAAAGTTGTATCAATGTGCTGTCAGTTATCTGGGAATAAAAGAAACCAAACATTAGCCATAGCAACAGACAGCAGGAGAGGCAACCCCCAAAAAAGGTATCTCCTTCTCTACCAGATGAGGGTTCTGTTATTTCTGGAAAATAACCCATCACCTGCTACCCTCCAAGTATTTCCCTGTATAGAATTTCCCAATAATTATTTTTATTTCCTACCATAAACACAACACTATTTATAAAAACCAAAGAACATCTAGATGACGGTGTTAATGTATTGCAGTCTTACACTGGACATTCAATACTCCTTTTCATATTAAATCTCACCAAAACACACTCTTCCAAGTCCATCTTCTCCAGCTCATGGCAATTCTACAATAAACAAAACATGAAGAGATAAACAAAAAAAGAAATAAAACAACACATAGACATAAAATCATGCACAGGGCTTATAATATGGGATAGCACAGCTTGCAAGAGGAAACTGACATCTAAATCCTTTCAAATACTTGATCGCCTTCAAAAGACAAAAAAAATTGTTAAAAGAAATAAATAAATGAATTAACAAGCAATACCCCACCTCCCTCTCAAATGTCTACATTTCAGCCTTTCTCTTACTAAGTGAAATGTCTCCCTCTTGCCCTGTAAGGTTTGAACAGGACATACCAGTTCTCAGCATCCCTGCTTCCCTTCCCCCCTCACTCCAAACCCATGGTATTTACAGCCCGTGCCCTAAAGCCAACTCATCTGCACACACATGAATCCAACTTCTGCGTTTATCAGCCTGCACCAAACTCATCTGGAATACACTCAAGCCCATGGCACATCTCTCTTCATTGTCATACGTCAGAAAGAAGCCTTAAAACTAAATTGCTTTGCCAATGAACACTGAAAATATTATAATAGGGTCTACTTTAGGGTGGGAGAAAGCTGCATGTCACACCTACACAAGCAATTTTCTCAACATTTTGAGAGACCCCCAGCAAGCTTTCAGAAGTGCTTTCAATATCTGATCATGACTAATTTGAAGGAAAGGATGTAACCTTGTGACCTTGCAGCAGACCCCACAGTGCCACAGCTTGGCTCAATTCCCAATCCGTTTTTTCCAGCAACAGAAAAAAAAAGGTTTAACTTGCAGCCCCCAAGAGCAGGCTTGAGGTGATTACCAAGAGCCTGAGGCTGTAGTGTTGAACAGTTAGAAAACCACTTTGGCTACAAAAAAATCTCCCTTTTCATTCACATTGAATATCAGCAGCATAAATGAATCCCTTTTACAGAGTATAATTTTTGTGTTTGGATTTCCTAACCAGCAACACACAAGTCTAACATGAAGCATTTCACACCACCAATATGCTTATTGTACATATTTACAGCATGAACCAGGGCACAAGGGCTTATAGCTTACAATGTATAATGTAAGTGTCCTGTAACTTAAAGTTATCCTCACAACAATCTATTACATGCTGATTTTTTTGACGTAAATATCACAAGGGTGTGTGCCATCAATATAAGGGAAATTTGGCTGGAATATATAACAACAAGTTCAGAATTATGTTAAGCATAATAAATACAATTGAAATAAACTGAAAAAAGAGGAAAAAAGTGAAAAGTGCAATGATAGATGGTAAATTAAATCAAATTGCAGATCTAAGTATAATCCAGAAATATAATCCAGTTTTTTAGTCCCCTCCTCCACTGGCTTCTCTCTACTTTAACTTTCCTCTTCTCATATTGCTTCCCAGCAGGACTACATAAATTCACAGCTGCTCAGCAGCAATGAAACAGGGTGAGCTGTACCCTTCTGAAATGACCCTTACCCGAGCCAGAAGAGTAAACCCAGCATCTGTAAGATGTGAACATCTTGCAGCTTCCAAAATCCTGCAAAAGTTTTAAATGTTAAAGAAAACATTAACATAGAGAAAAGCAAATGCATTTCAGATACAAATCTGTCTTCTGCAACTAAAAAGTTCTCAATAGCAAATGTGTATATACGTACATACATACATATATATATATATATACCCACACCTATTTTTCACAGTGATTTGAAACTAAAAATCAGACTTTTAATCCAGTTTATCAGAAGATTCTGACAGTCACAGGATATTTAGTGGAAAAAATTATACACAACTAGCGGCATTTTAACCTCTTGTTTCAGTAAAAGCATAATGACCAGGTTTTCTCATGTGTTGTCTGAGGAAAGATACGGGAAAATAAAGCCTGAGTTAACAAAAATGCAGATGAAGCCTGCATCTAAAACCCGTGATCTAAACACAGGCTGCTGGGAAGACACAAAACTGGGAAAATACTTACTAGAAATCCCCTCAGAGCCTCTGCATGAAGCACAGTGAAGCAACTTACCAGAAAGCAAGGAGCTTGAAATCTCCACGCCCACAGTAAAACCAACATACCAACACAACCTCACAGAAAATACAGTGTTTCGGAAAGATAATCCTAACAGTTTTCCAAGAGGCAGTGGGAAGCAGTACTGACAAAAAAACCCCTAAGAGGCCAAGTGCCCCAAACAGCACCACTAGTATGCACAACAGGCCTCCATCCCACTAATGTTTTGTCTCTGTTTTCTTTGTCCTTTTATTTATGGACCCTTTCCTTTGCAGGTGGAGTATCAAGATGAATAAGGGGAAACCACTTATGCGTGCCATGGGATGAGCAGCACAACCTAAGTGCACTTTACCACAGCAAACACTGCTGCTATGCTGGGGCTGGTGGGGAGGAGGCAGGGAAAGAGGCACAAAAGAACCTTTTGTGGCAATATTGAGAGGCCTCCAGATCCTTCCCCTGGTTTAGGAGGTCAATAGAACACTCTCTCTCTACAGAGAAAGTGTAAAGGGAAAATCCACACTGGGCATATGAACAAATTACAACCCCACCAAAGTACAGGACATGGGGCTCTGACTATGACTTTGCTGGATCAGCCTCTTCGAAGGAAAAACCAAGAGGGCAGCAAAGTTTAGAGCTGAGCAGCCTCACAGGCTTGAAAAGCCACTTTCAGAGTTCCAGTCTTCAGTAAGGTTCAGAAGGATGAGGGAAGCTTAAGCCAAGTATTAGACAGGCATCTCTTCCAAAATAGATGGTTCTAATGCCTCTGGACTTTCTTCATATTCACATTCAGGAATTCTGTGCCCTTCTATCAAGGGCAGTTAGCAGCCTATCATAAAATACTCTCAGCTACTCTGAAAATTGCCTATGATACCAAATAGGAAGGGGAAAAACACCACCACAACCACAAAAAACCTCCATCATTCAGGTCACATTTGTTACCCTTCTCACTCCTTCCATTGATTACTTGCTACAAAGCCCATCTCATTACATGGCTGACTTCAAAGCGGGGTGGAGAGAGAATGACATCTGCAACATCCAAAATAGTGAGGATGCTGTACTGCACACCCAGTAGAAAAGAGGAGTATAGAAACAGAGGAGTAAGAAACCAGAAGATTAGCAGCTCTAGCTTTCTTGAAATTCAGTGTGCAGACAGTCAGGACAGGAGAACAGGGAGTGAGCTGTATACACACATGCTACATCAATCAGGCCCCAGTATGAAAAAACAGGTGGGAAGGCACTGGGCAGCATGGAAGTAATGAGCAAAGTTCTAATTTTTGATTTCGTTTTAGTGACTGTGCTTAAACACAGAGGGCTCTTCTTTTTTCCTGTTATAGCTGACATGAATTTACCACCCAGTGATTTGTGAAAAAGTACCTAACATAGCAGCTGATGAGGCAAAACGATATCCAAAGCAGATTCTCCACTCTTATGAAGAAATGTTCTCTGAGGCAGACTCAGTTGCACTCATTGCCTACAGCTGCCTTTCGGGCACACCTGGAATATCTCTGCACTCAGCACCTCCCTACTCCTGTGGAATTAGCAGCTGGTGGGGCTAAAGGGAACATGACCCTAACTTCCACAACTCCACCCAGACAAAAACATTCATGGTTCCCAGGTGCTTTTCTCGACAAGCCTTGCCAAAATACCTAACAGTATTTTAGCATAAAAAAGTGCTAATAAAGAAAATAAAGAGAAGATAGCAAGCACCTGAAAGAGCAAATGTACAGAGGGATGACAAGACACCTCTATGCTGATATGTGAGATAAGAAATATAGCTGAAAGGTCTGCTGAAAGCTGGACCTAGATTTTTGTCCAAGGACGTATTTGTGACTGGTAACAACTGCACCATGGAAATGCAGCAGTATCATGGAAAGCAGCATAGATCCTGAAGTGAAGAGAAAGTAGCACAGCACAGAAAATACTCAAAAATTTCCTAACAGGGCCAGCAAGTTCAACAGAGGCAGCAGAGTTTTCTTTCACACTCAACACTGAAATATTCAGAAGATACAAAACAAATGTGGAATTACATTTGCCTTCGATCTTCAAGATAATTTGTATCAAGTACTTTCCGTCCATGATCTCAAAAGTCTAGATGTAACCAGCTGTATCCTCTGTCCTTCCAACGTGCAGTAATCCTCAGCAGTAATCACTGCAGAGGGTCATTTTCTTTCCTTACGCTGTTCCTCATTAAGGAGGAGAGCGGCAGATGCCTTCCCCCTTGTGGCACAGACAAGGCTGACAGCTTATCTACCAAAGTCGAAACAATTCCTGCTGCACTTGTACTGCCCTTGGAAAGAACCGCACAACTAACAGCAGTTTAGACCTCCTTTTATTTCCCATCTGAGATGTTAATTGAGAAAATGAGAGAAAGAGTGAAAAGAGACCAGCAATAACAGCACAGCTTTCTGGGGAACACTACTAAGTGTGCCAAAAGACTCCTAAGCCCCTAATAAATATGAACAGTGACACAGAAGGGACTGTCAGGCTGGAATTGTCTTAAGAACAGGTTTCCTACAATAACAAAAGCTCTTTTTCACTCATTCAGCTAAAGTAACACTGTGTGTCAGCATATGGTATGAGGGCATTTGAATTTTTACAGACTACACATTCCTCCACTATCTGTGATTTAAGGATAACAAGTGCTGACTCCTGCATTTTCCTGTCATAAATGGCAATTTGTCATCCAAAAATCTTTTTATTTAATTTACATTAAAATTAGAAGAAGTATTATCTGTCTCTACAATATGTCCCCACAGCCAGGGAGCTGCTGCATAACTGAGCTTTGGTTTTAAAGCCCACCATAACATACATGTTTGCACAAATTACACCAGTGTGGAAGTTTATATTATTTTTAACTGCTAAGCCCCCATTGTTCAAAACATCTCTCATAAATATTTGTCCTCAATGCTTGCAAAAACATGAGCACACTTTATATCAGAGCTTAAGAACACAAGAATGTACTGAAAAGCATATTAAAAGCACTTTTATAATAAAATACATAAATATAATAATCAGATATGACTTAGCTATTTTTTGTAAGACAAACAACTGCATAAAACCACATCAGAGTACAAACATCACAAGACACAACAAAATTACAGGTATTTTTAACCTCTAAAAAAAATAATGGGCTTTATATCTTCTTTTTTTCCTCACTTGTAATTAGTACCTAAAATATTTAGCTAGAAGCACAGAATTGAACTGCTTCTACACAGTGTGTTCAACATATCTTATTCGTCATATATTAATGCTTGCTTTTCCAATATACAGTGAACTACATTAATATGACAGCTACAGAGGACCAGCCCTCAAGTTTATGTATTTCTAACTTAATGTTATGATTGCAAAGGTAATGCAAACAACACAGAGATAAATCAAACCTGTGCATATCACCTCATTATCTTCAGAAGTGAATTTCTTAGATCAGGCCAGTAAGTACACGACACACAGCACACTCATGGCATACTCACTTCAGCCTTGGACAGTTTAGACCAAGTGCTGTGAGAGAAGCATCTGTCAGGTTGCTACAGCCTGAAACACAGAGTGACTGCAGTCTATGGCATCCTCTACAGATTTTCACAATGCCTTCATCTGAAATTTGCTGCAACACAGAAGAAGGTTGAAGTTACTTCCTTATCAAGTAATCAGCCAAGAACAAAACTCAAGACACTGCTACCGAACTGCTACTGTCACACTGTATACAACCAAGGCAACCCGATTTTCAAGCTAAAAAACCCACTGTGAAACCACATACACTGATAACACTGAAGATAATCAACACTCACAATTCCTACTTAACTATGTATTTTTCCATAGACTTCAAGTCCTACTCTAAGGCAGTCTGAAGCACAGTGGGAGTTGTTCATTGTTGTCTTCCTCTTTCATTTTGCTTTTGTTTTATAATTTTTCACATATCTTTTTTTTTTTTTTTTTTAAATTGTGCTCACTTCCTAAATATTGGTGGGGTCCATGTCTTTTGTTCCAGTGACTCCTGTTTAAGTTTGGGAACAGTGCAAAAGAGATTTTAAAGCTCCACAGCAGGAGAGCTAACTACCTAATTTGCACTGGAGCAGTACGCCCCAGGGGCAAAATCCTTCACCTTCTGATAATTTTTGAAGCAAGAGTTACAGGGAAACAATTACACATAATCCATTCTTTACAGAAGGTAAGTGTAAAAGCCAGGTTTGCCCTACCCTATACAGTTGTTTTCAGATTAAAGACTTAACTCAAGAGACGACTTTTCATTTCTCAAAATTGTTTTGTAGTAGATATTCTGAAAGTGGTAACTAAATTTGGAATATGAATAAGTAAGTTTTTTCTCTGAAACAGGAACTATAAGAAATAGCCCCATCACAGATGCACACAAAATAGCAACAGAAACTGGATTACTGTGTGTGTGCAAATACGATTTTGTTTACAAGTCTTCTGTTCTGGAAAAAGCTCTCTCTCCGCCTCCTCCTCCTCCTCTTAACACTATGAATTTAATTTTTCTGCTGTCTGGAACAGGTTATTTTATTTCCTGGCTTAATATTACTCTTGCAATAGTAGCAAAGACCTCCACTGAATTTTTAATACAAAATACAAAATCCTTGTATAAGGCCTTCATATGAGTTTGCTCATATGACTGTAGCATATTTCTGATGCTATTACCACAAACATAACCTTTCCTAGATGAAAACAGGATGAGAAATAGCACAAGCTCAGCACAAAGGGAGATTACCTTGTGCTCCACGCCCCCCACCCCCAGCCCAGCACTTTTTAATATCAGAAGTTTAGATTTGCAACTAGTTCAGTCAAATTATTATACGCAGAAAAGTAGAAGTCTCATTTTCTTTTTGGGGATCCAGAAGGATTTGCACAATCTACAGGTAAGAAGATAAATTTTGGAGTTTTGTTCAGATCAGTCAGGTACTTCTGAATTTGACTCTCCAAAACCATGTTATTTCCTGGAACTGTTTTGCTTCCTTTGAGAAATACTCATGACGCTATTACTGGGAAAAGGGACTGCTTTGAAGGTAAGGACTATGTAAATTTTATGCTGCTGTAAAAAGCCCCCAAGTTATATATGAAAATTTTCCACTCTGAAATTGCTTGTGATTTCAATGCCCATATCCCTGCCAGGAAAGAAAAGTGTTTGAAAAATGCCTGCAAGTCTCCAGTTTCTAAAATCTTTCTCTGAAGATGGTACCTTTCAGATGTGAGGTTTCCAGAACTAAAACAAGTTCCTTCCACAGCTGCTGGAGCTGGCCTGGCATTTTACACGGCCCATAAAACACAGTCACTAGAATTACAGTGGGGGTCACAGACAGCACAAGGACACCTGCTGTGTAAAAATCCCTTTGATCATATGGAGCCTGGATGCTTCTGGAAGCGTGCTCCCAAGCCATAGCAAGCAGAACACACCTCCAGTGAAATAAAGCTTTAAAGCACATGTAATTAGGTAGGACACACAGACTAGCAACTCAAAAAACTCAAAGGAAAAAATACTTTCCCTCAGGAGTTTTTTTTTTGTTTGTACTACATAACAACAGACATCCTGATCAAGGGAAAGCTCTGGTGCACTTCTATGCCAATGCCACTGTTAAGTGGGAGAGATAGGAATTGATTATCACCAGACCTCTTGAGAGCCTTCCACAAAAGTCAGAAAAGGCTGGCCTTGATATACATCATCAGTCTCGGGCAAAACACAACAGAAAAAGAATTTGGGAGAAGCAGAACAGCAAAAGGAGGAGTAAAAGGGGAGGAAATTATGTACTGACTTTATTTATTTAAGTGTGGTTCTGACCAAAAGAAGGAACTTCCTTTCACTGATGTTATCTTTAAGTGCCCAGCTTCAGTGGGCACCTACATTCAGACTGAAAAATTCCCCTTCACTAAACATCTGGATCACGGAAGCTTAAGCTTTGTATTTGTATTGTTCTTATTTTCTGCAATTTTTACGTAACTTTTAATAATCCCTAACACTCAAAAACATCCAACACTTCAAAGAAATCTATTAGATTCAATCTTAACAAAAAATGTTCCCATGCCACATTCATTCTGGAGTAATCTGTAAAACAGATTCAAAAGTTCTGTAGGTTTTTATGATACATTCTAGCAATAAAACTAGAAAACTTTTCAAAAACAAACAAACAAAAATATAATTCCATTATTCCAATCTGCATGACTGAAATGCTGAAATTTCAATATTTTCAAAGGCTTATGTCCAGGGAAAGAATGACTAAGATATATTTAAAATCGAAAACAAGGCCTTTCCCATTCCTGAAAAGTCACATCAGAAAGAAAAAAAAAGCAAATATGAACTAGAGCAAAGATAATTTGTGTTCTCTAAGTAGAATTAAAAGTACATGAATGATTCTCAGTCATTTCATTACTAAAGAATGTGTTCTTCCATTAATATTGGAAAGGCATGCCCTTATGCTACGTAGATGGTTCTGAATCATCTTCAGTTACGATGCCTTTGCATTTTACTGTCAATTATGTAGCCCAGAACATGACTTCTGCTCAATTAGAAACCTTAGAATTATGAATAGACCAAAACGCTACACAGTTCATGAAATTTGAATGAATACAGTTAATTCTTACTCTAGAGCTTACCACAGTTAAAAGATGTAATGAGGGGGAAAAAAATAACCCCAAGTCAAAACTCAACTGGAGAAACAGCCAGCTCATTTAAAGCCACTATTCCACACAAAATCCTGTAAACTGCAGAAATGTACTATCTGACTTAAGTAAGTGTGCAGCAGATCAATTCATTAGCATTCAAAAATGATTTGTGATTCTTAGAGAAGCTTTGAGTAGAGTACCTTTGAGTAGAGTACTTTCTTAGAGTACCTTTGGAAGCTTCAAATACTTACTGTACACGACTGCAAATTCAGGATTACAAGTTCGTGACAGTGATTTTGAATGTGTTTCAATGCTTCATCTTCTAACTGTATTCAGTAATTAAATTGGACATAGGAAAAGAAACAAGAAATTAAAAGCACAGAAAAGCAGCCCAAGGAATGTACACATCTTGCAATATTGAACAAAACACCATAACAAAAACAGTCGTTTTTAATTCATGGAGATTTCAAAAACCCAAAATAAAATTTTATTCCTAAAGGATCACCCAAGCAATTATGTACCTGTGTGCAACCTCTAAGAAATAGAGCTTTTAGTCCACTACACCCTTTCACCAGTGCTTCAATACCATCCTTCGTAATCTGATCACACCAGGAAAGATTCAAATGTTCCAGATTTCTGCAACCCTCACTGGGAGAATTAAAAAAATACATAAAGTTAAATCCAGCCTTCAAATAGTCATAACAGTGGGAAACCCAAATTAAACACACTGTTAGAAATTAATGATAGCCAGTGGACTGTGCCAGGCCTCCACAGAAAAGTCATGAGAAAAGACCACACACAAACACCATAGTCTACACCCAAGAAGTCCTAGATATAGAATACAGCCAGTGCTGATTCACAGTATTAAGGTTCAGCACCAATTTTTAAACTTTATTAAATGCTGAACAGCTCTTTAAACACTTTTCTTTAACACAGAACACTGAATCTTCTTACCTTAAGCCTTTTAAAGAACTGTTTGTGATGGCTACGCAAGATGTCAGATCCAGATGTTTCAGCTTGGAACAGAATCTGCTAAGACTGTAACACGTGCTGCAAAACAGCAGACACACTAAAAATACCTTCAGCTACTTCTTTTCCCAAATTTTCCCATCAATCAAAAAACCTCTTTGACTTACCTGTCAGTGATTTTTGTGCACCCATTCAGATTTAAGTGCTCAATGTTTCTGCAGTTCTGTGCAAAGGTCCTACAGAAGCAACAAAGAGCTGAGTTAATATAATGTCCCAAGAACAATGCAGTCACTAGAGTGCGCTCTGGCCCGTACCTCCTCCCACCTCGGTCAAAAAGCCCGATCTTCAAGCCACAGAGTAATTGCAAAGTATGCCTCAAATACATCTGTCTCAGTGGTTGCTTTTTCCTTTTCCTACTGCAAGATTTTGGTCTTAGGCAAGTGTTGTTTCTGTCTCAAACACCACTTGGGAAAGCTAGTTATTTCTGTCATATATAAGCCAAAACTTGCTTCAAATACCATAACTAAAAACTCAAAGAGCATAAACAAAAAGCTTCAAGTGTCACATCAGTTAAACATTAGGCTTCTGGGGAGAGTTTTTGCACATCTCATTACTGAAGCCCTTGCAGGTCTTAATAAGGAGCTTGCTCCCACAGCAAATGGAAAGAGACACACCTGGTACAATTCCAAGGTGTGACCTAAGCCTATTGGACTACCAGTGGCCAGCCCTGTAGGCTGCAAATTGCTTCTTTATTATTTTAAAAATTAAAAAGCATCAGTGTGCACTACTGGGTATGAACTTTAAGGATGATTGGAGCTATTACACTGCTGAGAGCCTGTATGTATCATTATACTAATTACCCTGAAGAAATACATAAACTTTTTTTTCATCTCTGCAAAGTAATATTTACAGCTGTGTTGCATTTCAGAACACTTTTTATGCCCATGTTTCCTTCAACTGCATGGATTTTATTGGCAGGAGGGAAGGAAACACAAAAAAATAGTTTTGTCTGGAGGCTTGCCCTGGTTAACAGATCCGACTACACACTCAGCTGGTAACAACTTCTGGCTCTCCAGTGTGGATTGAAAACAATGGAAAAAAACCCCAGCAAGCAGTTATACTGGTGAGAGTTTCCACGTGAATTCTCAAAACAGCTATTCAAAAATTCATGTACTGGAGGGAGATTTACAATCAACACACTCTTCAAATCACTTGGAAAAATGTTACACTCAGGAGGAACAGCAAACTGCCTCTGAGATTCATGTGTGGAGCATATCCTGACAGACCTGCCACAAACATTCAGTGCTTACATGGCCAATACCTACATCAGTAATTGGCTATTTTACACAAAAGGTGATGTAGAAGAAGGATAAATAGAGAAATTAGTATCACCCACAAAACTAATGGATCTGGAAACAACTCAAAACAAATAGCCTTATAGGAAAAATCACTTTCGGATCAAGTATCTGAAAATCACTGCTGCATAATTTACTCTACAGCCAAAAATTAATGAATTGACTTACTTACAAATTTTAGAAAAACCTACAGGTCACAGGACACTAGCTTAACAAAATCTTTGTGTTTATATTCCACACGTGAGAATGGCCACACTACACCAGGCTGAACACCATCCAGCTCAGGCTCTGGGGACAGAGGAGGAAAGCATAACTGCAAAAAGCCAGAGCCCAAGCCTTCCTCCAAATGTTCTTTGAGCCCTAAAACACTTGTGGTTTAGGCACCCTTCAGCTGCAGGTAGGACCTTTGGGTTTAAATACTCACAGAAATATCCAGAAGAACCTGGCTAAACAGTTTGCATTGGAAAAAGCTTATGTAGATTCAAACATTCTTCTGGGAACAAAATGCACAGTTCAGTTCAAATACTACATAAAAGAAAGGTCTCTGTCCTCTCTGGAGTCTCCCAAGATGTTCTTGTTGCCTGCCTGTTCTTATTTAGACCAAGAAGAGAATCCCAGGTCTTTCCTGATTTTGTAGGCGCTCAATTGTATCAGTCTTTATCCCTCCTCCTACTGCTAGGGTCACCTTGTGTCCAAACTAGACGATAAACTATAAAGTGACCACTAATCTTGACACTCTGACTATTGTAGGATGCCAGAGTATAGTCTGGAAACATTTTAATCACTTGAAAATGGAGTAATATCAACATAATCCTAACAGGAGAAAAAGACACGTTTCTGAAAAGCACAGCTTTCATTTCTTAGTTCATTTCTAGAAAACAACAGAAACTATATTTTCATCTCAAACCAATGACTCATTTAGTCAATATCAAGGCATTTAGTACTTACCTAAGTATCCCATTTTGGTCATCAGTCAGTACTCAGAAATACAAACAAATGTAACAGTACTCTAATTGCATTTGGTACGGTCATTAGGAAATAAGTGATGTCTCCATCAAGGATTTTACTTACTTTAAAGAGGAGTCTCCAACACCAAGACATCCTCTCAGACTAAGCTGTCTCAGGAACCCGCCACATCTTTTTGATATATTTTCCACAACACGACCCTTAAAACAAATAAAAGGAAGATTTAGCTGAGTTTGATTCTGACACAATACTCTAACCTAATTAAAAATCCCAGGAGTTAAGACCAGCTATACCGCACCAGAACTACAACTCTTTGAATTTCTTTTGCTACTTTAAGAAAGAACAGTTGCCTGTTCAGAATCCCCACTCACCTTTAAGTGCTATTCAATTATTAATTCTCTCTTCCTTTTCTTCATTCGATCACACAGAGCTCAACTTTTTGTCACAGCAGACCCTACCCATTAAGACTACTAAAATGATCTTCAAGTTTTGTCAGATGTGTAAGGAACTGCCCCAGAGGTGGAATGG
The DNA here is from genome assembly GCA_013398015.1 of Oreocharis arfaki. NCBI lineage: Eukaryota > Metazoa > Chordata > Aves > Passeriformes > Paramythiidae > Oreocharis > Oreocharis arfaki. Next base: position 1,017,103 of record VZRR01009913.1, on the reverse strand, counting down.
GAGGCTTGGCCACTCCTCAAGGGTCCCAGTCACTCCTACAGCATGTAAGTTTAAATTGCCCACAGAGACCTCCTTAGGCCAGTATGTCACGACAGCCTCCACTAAGGCCCTGTCATACAGCTCCTACCATACCTAACAGCACTGTGCATATTTTTCCTCTCCCTTTCTTTTTTGAAAGAAAAAATACCTATAAATTTACAGATCAGTGGATTTTTTTGTTGTCATGTTGTTATATTTTATTGTCCTTCTCTAATACTAACGTTCTGGCCATCACTACGAGAAAATATTTTCTTATCAGAGACTGTTTCTTGGTTCATAAGTAACATTATCTTATCTTATCGCTCAGAGGAATTTACACCAAAACAAGCAAACTGAAAACCATATATTTTTTAAAGCATTTGAATTAATCAGAATTATTGCTCAGCAAAAGCCAAATACCTTTACTGTAAGGATAAATTCTTCCGTGAACAAGATATAATGAGAGTTCAATTTACATTGCAGAAAAAAGCCAAACCCTAAAGAATTATTCAAAGAAAATACAAACAAACAAATAATGAGAAGTTTTCCCAAACCCATTTATTCCTTTAATCACATAAAACCTCCCAAAAACCAGCATACCAAAGAAGAAAACTTTAGTGCATTCAAATGCAGTTAGCTGTTGGAATAATTTGCCACTCAAAAAACCAGTTTTTCAACCTACCCTAGCTCATAATTAGTTCCACAGACCAAGAAATCCTAAGGTACATTTAAATTCAAGATCACACATCTCTGATAGAAAACAGACACTTTTCATAGGGTTCTCTCCCCCTCTTTACTCTCTACCATAGCAGGTCTTATATACAGAAAATTTCACAGAACCTGATTTTGCATTATTTGATATTCTCAGATCAAGTACTGACCGAAAAATCACCAAAAAGTCCAACTGAGCACAAAGCTGTCAAATACAATTAGCAGCTTTTACCTGTCCTAAATCCATAGACAAAAAAATATGCAACTAAACCAGCTAAACAGAGCTATTAGACACCAAATGTGAAACTGTATTTTGTTTAAGAACTAATTTGTGTAATAATTTCTGGTTGAACACACTCTTATGAGTAAACTTAAGGGGTTTATACTGCAAATGTACTTAAATATAATACACGGAAGTAACTGAATTGCTCCAAACCACAATAGCTTTTTATAGCAAAAGAGGATCATAACTTAATTTCACACCTTCTCCTGAATCCCATGCTACAGATACAGCATCTCAGAGAGCAATAACAGTAGGTAAAATATACAACAAAAATATTGAAAACTTGAAAATACAATACCGTGTTTCTAGATACCAAAATGACTGCAGACACAGAAAAGGCCTATGAACAGAAGGACCAGGCCTGCGGGGTTTTTCTTCATTTCTTAGCAAATGAAGAACACAAGCTTTTTAAAAGCAACTGAAAATATGACACTAAAGCTGCAAGTCTTCTTTAACAGATGCCAAAAATCTTTCTCCTACCTCTGCAAGATCGTCTTGTTTAAGATGAGTAGAGCACAGGAGTTGACAAAAAAGTTTTAAAAGAGCAGTGAAAAAAATTTACCCTCTATATTACTGTAAAGCTTTAGGAACAGTTTGTACCATGGTTAGCAAAATACAGCAAATGAAACACATCTGGATTTCATTCATGTAACTAAGAAGCTAAAACATAAAATACAGAAATAAATCTATTATTATAGTCTAAATTTAATTTGTATCAAACAACAAATAATAAACCAGTTCAGATTGAATCAAGGAATTGTTCTCCACTGATTTTTGTCTTCATTTTCAGATGTCATATTTGATTTTGTTATGCACATCTATGATAGCATTAATGCAGACATGTTTTTCTTACAAAAGACAAGCCTGCCCTAAAACCTTTCATTATATACTGGAAAAGACTTTTCTTCACTGCATTTCACACAAGGTTCAAACATTATAAAACAAATGGTCATAAAATGGTAATCAGATACACACCAAATCAAACCTAGGCAAGTCCACAGTAAGAAAAGTTGTCCAACATTTTAGTGCTTCAATCTCCAAATCCTATAGCCAAGTGTCCAGTGAGCTTCCAGCACTAGATGGCCCCCTCACAGAGAGATTTGGGACCAGGAACAAAACTATCCTCAACCATATAAGTAATTCCAAGAATCTCACTCCATCCAGAGGCACTGTTTACACCTTTCCTTTCTGGAAATGAGCAGATTCGAATTTCTAGGGCTCTGTATATATATGATATATGAAAATTATCTGATACACAACTGGCAACCAAAACTGAAACACTCATTTAGAAAAAAAAAGGCGAATACAGAGTTCTTTTTCATTTGCTACCTCAGAGTATTATTTTCTTGAAATTAGTCTTTAAAACATGTGAACACAAGGACAGTCTGTGGGGCACTCAAAGTGGGCTATGCTCTTAAACATCTCCATAGGAATGAAAAATACCCTAAAAATGAAAAGGATACTAACCTCTATATCCGTTTGAAAGTTAAAGAGGTCTATTCTTTGCCAATTGCTTCCATCCAGAGCTAAAACATTCCATGCCTAAAGAAAACAAATACAGCTTATTTATTACCTCCACTGCCTGCTCCCTTCATTTTCCTCTCAGTAATTCAAATATTACAAAGCAGACAATTTCAGGCAGCATTTTTTAAAAAAAAATTGCAGATATTAGTAGTCATACAGTACCAACTAGCTAAAAACATAGAATTTGCAGAAGTTAATCTCAAATCTCCTAGATGGATTACACTTCAAAGGCTAACTTATGGCTACAAAACATACAAGAAAGCAAGATATTAAATGTGAAGTACGTACACAGAAAGATTTAACCCTCCATTCTTGAGAAGTTTTTGTAAAATTGTCTAATGAGTTACTTTTGCTAGATTCATATGGAAAAAAAGGAGCTGAAGATGGGATTCCTTTCAATAAAACCACAGTTCCTCAACATCACTAGTTACTATTCTGAGAAAACAGAAACCTTTCAGAAAACTGCTGACTTTCCACTATTAGGACCAGGCCTTTCCTATACTTGTGCTAAGTTACATGTACGTGTTTGAGAGCTTGTCCTTCACTGTCGAAGCAACAGTCGTTCAAAGGAAAGCAAAATAAAAAAGCCAGAGAAACACAAATACATGCAGAAAATCGGAAAAAAACCCCCCACCACATCCAACTGACAGGTAGTTCTCAGAGAAAGATGAAGTTTATTCAATCATTTTGGTTTTCTTACACAGTTTTGTAGGTTTTAGCTGAAACCTGATATTACCTGACTCACAAGACTTACTGAAGTTGCAGGACAGGGAAATATGGGTATAGGAATGAAATAATTACACACTTAATTACACATTAAAACAAACAAAAAACAATTAAACCCCAAACCAAACCCAAATGTAAGAGAAGGAAGAAAAATATGAAATAAAGTTCATTCATGTTGTATAATAATACAGTTCATTGCACACAGTTGATGTAGAAACAGAGTATTATTCATTTTATTTCAAGAAAAATAAAGAAGACAACATAAAAACATAAAAACTTACTTAGCATGCCTTCTCTAATATCTTGTGTGTGCCTTTTTCCTCTACTAGTAGTCCATCTACTTAACACCTTTTGTACTTGGCAAGAAAATGATGGATGTACTTCTTAGACACATGGTGCACATTAACCAAACTACATGGAATTTTAAGCAGCAAATATGCCTGAAAAATAGTGTTATACAGCCACATGCTTTATAAAAAGCAAATGCCATCATGCCAAAGTGGGCTTAATCCTTTCTCCAGATACAGAGTATACACGACAGGATATCTTTTCCACAGCCTTTAGACAGAAGTCCTGTACACAGCAACTAAAGTCCACATCTAAATGCAAAACTGGGACCACTGTTCATTTGCTTTAATAAACTAAGAGACTGAGAAAACAATTTTTTTTTTTTACAGGAAGCAGATTGCAATGAATCCCATTATTTGCATGTAATTAAGAGACTAGCATTCCAAGGATCAACAGAAAAACCCCAACCGAAATACATACCTTGGAAACTTGTGCACAGCGACACAAAGTAACTATGTCCAAGAAAGAAAATATTCTAGAAAGAAAGGAGAACAACTACAATTAAAATGTTTAGTCATGAATTTGGACTAATATATGAATCCACAGTTCTGTAGTTCTATGGAAAGACACCAGTTACAAAAGAAGCAAGTTAAATGTTATATGAGTGTTTTACCAAATTATTTTTGGTACTTGAGACTTACAGAATATTATCATTGCTATCATCTAAAGACAGTCAACACCAACATATGAGAACCCAGCAGGTGCTCCTTCTGAAAATCTATTTTCTGTTCCCACTCCCCTTTAACTACTATAACAAATAACTTTTTCTTCTTAATTCAGAGAAACTAGCTTATATTCCTTTAATTGTGCTACAATTAAAGAAATAACTTACACAAATATAGACGAAGATTTCAGAGGCTGATGAAGAATAAGAAATAGATAACCACACATAGATAAATCCAAGTTCAAGAATCTATGTATTAATACAAGGGACAATGACCCAAATTTCTGAAAGGGTTTCACAGTGACTACCCAGACTAACACAGTGCCTTTTTAAAAAATTTACTCTGCAAGAAATAACTACAGCTGAAAATTCAGATTTACTATTCCGATCATGGAACCAATTTCTCAGGGTCATCAACTCATTATAGTTTACAGAAAGAAATTTTTCACTGTCAAAATGAATTTTGCTAAATACCATTTCCAAACACCAATGAAATTGGTTCAAAGGATGTTCTCAGTGAAAAAGAAATAATTAGCTTAAGCATAAAGTACAGACCCTATTCAAAAATAATTTTCTATTACAGAGAATGAAAGCTATGAAATATATGAAAGATGTTCCAGCAATTCACTGATAAACTGCTACCTGCTTGCCAAGGAACTTTTTCAGTCATTAAAACAATGAATACTAATAAGAACAATTTCATATTATATTGAGATGTTAACAATAAGGGGCAAACAACTGGTAAGAGATGCTGAATTTAATCACGTAACAGTCTGGTTACTGTTTTTCAAATGAAAATCTGAAGCTAGACCTCAAAATGTAATGAAACTACCTCTTAAAAATAACAACCTTCTAGACATTTATTATGATCACTTCAGATAGCAGTCTTCCAATATTTCACTTGACACCTGGAAATTCTTTCTTTCTCCTCTTTACCATACAGTAATACATCTTCTCAAAAAAAAAAAAAATAGCCAAGCAAACAGAAGGACAGATGTTTTCAGAAGCAACTAAATAGTTTATAAAATCCTGTCAGTAACATTTATTTTGATAGCATCTATTTTGACATTTGAACATCCTTTTTGAGCCCTATCCACTTCAGAAAACTTAGTGGCATTTCATGCACAAAGTACACACTTAATGTGCTCAGAAAATCACCGGACTGTTCAGATAAATACTGAAAAGTGTTCTCTCTCTTTTAAGAGCAGCATAAACATCAGAGACCCACCAGGAACCCTCTTCTGAAATCACCTTTCTCCCTGCCATGAAGGAAATGTCAGCAGATGAGGATGTGGAGATTACACAAGAGAGCTGCAAAAGCTTCTTGGGTTGAAGAAGCTTTCTCATAGAACCACCGTGCGAGTGGAACCTGAGGGTTATCTCAGATTTACAGAAGCACAAAATACAGATTTCCATGTTATTTATAACAAAGAAAGAACTAATGACACAGTACTCTTGCCTAACTAAGAATGTGACATGCTTTAGAAGTGAGGTATCCAGTTCTACTGATATAACAAACAACAGAAGAAATCGTAAGATGTTGAAGAAAGGGTATTTTATACACCCCCACCGCTCTGAGTTGTCTGGCAGTCTGTCTTGATGTTTCATTGTTTATTGCTGTTAAGAGATTAACGCTGATGCATGATTTCTGTGAAAAAAAAAGGTAAATTAAAACCAAATGGAGAACAGATGTATTTATTTTTGCTTCATTCTGTACGAAGTGACTTTTCAAAAAGTCAAGGACTGAAAGTGGTTTTTCTATGTTAAGAGAAGAAATATTTTAGTAAGTGTAAACATTTGTGATACTTTCAGGGTTTTTTTTTTTTGTTGTTCTAGAGAAGAAACTTTCCTGCAAGGCAGCCCAAGCTGTCCCCATCAAAACAGGTAACAACATTAAGATGCATTATCAGCAAGCAGAAGCACAATTATTACCTTTCACTTAAACAGTACAATAGACAAGAGATGCCAGTAAATACTTTTATAATTCCGAAGAGGCATCTTGCACACATGCTTGAAAACACTTTTTTCCACGCTTTTCTATTTATTTACCCCCTATAGTACAGTCTTGCACATGCACCACTAACACGCACTTCCTTGTCTCCTTGCAGTCCCACAGAATTACTAGCAAATCCTTACCAGTCAGGAAAACCAGCCAACAAGGCACAAGACTCTAAGGTTTAAAGTCGTTTAAAGTCTTTAAAAGACTTCAGAGTGTTTAAAGACTTTAAATGCAACCAACAAACTGAGATGGAAACACTGACATTGTCAGTCATCTGTCAGTGTCAGACACTGACATTGTCTGGCAATTGGGTGAAGGACCATCAGCAGGCATTTGCAATTTTAAAAAGGGGAAAAAACTACCAAGCAGGGCAGCTGCTGGTTGTATAGTACTTCTGTCCTCCATGACCACAGCTACGTAGGTGGAAGCTAATGCAGCCAGCAGCAGGATTCATTTCCACTTCAGTCTTTGGCATGTATTAATACAAGGAAATGGAAATTAAGTTAATGAATTCACAGTAAGGTTTAGGATCATCTATTCTGGTTTCTAGTATCCCAGGCTATCCAATTCTCCATAGTTAGCCTGTATTGAGCTCAAGAAGGAAAATGGGCTTACCAACTTTGGAGCCCTTCAAGCCTTTTCATCCCTAGGCACACACCACTCTGGACACGTGCCTCATGAGTTTGGCCTGGGAGACATTTCAATGTTAACAGCACACGTGAGCGTCACGCCAAAGGCACAAACAGTTGTACAAGCTCAGAGTTCCTCAACTCCCTCATGGCAAACTTGCACTTGGCTAAAGCCTAACTTACAGAAAAAGAACTATTCTTTATTTGAAAGCCTTCAAGACATGGAAAATCATCACCTTCTCTGGTAGTTTGTTCTTTTTTTTAATCACTCTGTCAAACTCTGTCAAAATGTTTCCCTTATTTCCAAGGTGAATGTCTGACTTCCAGCTCTATGCTGTTTTCTACTTTTCTTCACCAAATTAAAGAGTGCTTTAGCAGTTCATACTTTCTCCTCACCGAGTTTAAAAGTCACTTATCATGTCATCTTTAATTCCTATTTTAACACTCGTTTTACTCTAGTTCTTTAAATCTCCTTCTCTCTGCCCATTATTTTCTCAGTATGTTTCTTCAAATGTAGACATCAGAAGCATGTGCAGCATTAAAAAATTTATTAGTATCAACAAAGCTGTACACAGACATGAAGTATGATTCCCCTAACCCCATTTTCAATGCCATTTCAGGCCATTGTAAGAGGCTTTTAGACACAGCATCAGACAAGAATCTTACCATATCTCACCCATTTCACCATCACACTCTGGGAGTACACAGCCCAGCCCACAGCTCTTTCTGTAGCATTCCTTACTCCTGCATATCTATCTCTGTAAAATTAATCTGTAAAATTAATCTTGTTTGAACACACACTATTTATCATGTTATGCATGAAATTCCTTAGGAGTGCCATGTCTTCATGAGGATTAACCATCACAGTTCTTTTGTGTCATCTATAACTTAATCCCCTTTACATGCACTGATAAACTGCACACACACACACTGTCCACTTTTTAAATTAAAACACCAAATGTTACAAGTCAAATGTGCAAGCAGAAACATGTAATTCTGGTTGGCAAAGCCAACCAAATTTTTAATTTCAAAGAACGATATTGTCCAATGACTTATTTCCCAGAAAACCAAACCTGATATATTCCTCTCTATCAATTTTTAATCAAACGAATCTATGGTGAATTTTTCCACTGACTACTGAATAGGAGGCTGAGATTCCTGGTCATCTCTCTCTTGCCTGCTTAAAAGTGCTGCAGTTAGGATTCATATTCTTCTAGTCTGGAATTTTTATCATACCCAAGACTCACCAAAACTCAGCATAAGAGGGCCACAGACCTTCTAGGTCACCTTTTTGAGGCACTTTCACTGCAATATATATGGTTCCGCCAACAAGAAGTGTGATCTACAATCTCCACCATCTTCCCATGTATTTCCACATGTGTTTCATTAGTCCCTTGTGCTTAAACAGATTGTCCAATGTCTTTCCAAACACAGAGACAGCTGACTCCAAACATTGTTTCCCTCCCTAAGGAGCCACAGAAAGCAACAGCTATTTCTCAAAAACCCAACACTCTACAGTGTACCACCTACAGAGGGAGAAATCAAATTGTGCAAGAGTCAAACTGCTTCTCTCTTGCTCTTGTAAGGCCCTTCCAAATTTGATCACAAGAAGAATAAGCTTTTGAAGTAATGGCCCAGCAATTACTAATTTAAAGTATTTTGATACAATGCTATAAGGATTGATAAAGAGTGGATAACAAGATGCATGCAGTGAATAACACACACAGATACTTGACTTCCTAGAAATTTTGGCCCTACCCCCAAAATTTGGTATGACAGAAACACCTGGCAATTTCTAAAAACTTTAAACAAAAACCTAAGATACAGTTTCATGTGTAACTGACTTGTGAGTAGAATTCTACTTCAGAACTTCCGTTTTTCATTTTCAAACTTTATCAAAATAAAAACCAAATAAGGATGAGAAATGCCTCACTGAAGACAGCACATCAACTAGATAACCTGCTGTCCTAGGTTGCAATATAGGTGTATTCAAGTATTCTATTACCACCAGCTGTGGGCTGTTAGCTGTTATCACCTGCTAATGACCCACCCCGGATGACAGACAATGGGCCATCAGGGACCCACCGCATGACTCATGGACTTATCTCATCCCGTTGTGGGATGCTCTGCCCAGAAGGGAGGAGCCAGGTGTTCCCACCTGGATATAACCTGGCTTTGGAACTGCCTGAGCTAGCCCTGTCTACTGGGTTCCCAGAGGACAAGAGCTACCACTGGGCCTTCAGCTGGTGACCAGACCTTCACAGGATCACCGCTTGAACTGAACTACTTCAGTTGGACTGCTACCACCACCCTAACCGGGTGTCAGGTTGTATCTGACTTTGTCAGCATTTTTCCTTGTATTATTTCACTTATTTCTAATTTCAATCTTGCCTTGTGATCTCCCACTGGTTTGTTCTCAAACCAATACACCTGCTAGAAGATCCTTTCAACTTTACCACACTATCCAGTTGTTACAAAACATGTACACAAGAAATCTGTTATGTCTTCTCCATTTTAGACTATGGATTTCTTACTGATTTCTGCAATTCCTTGCATAGCAAATCTGTTCGCATTAAAGTCCTTCACATGCAATACGGAAGAGTAAAGCCTACACACATGGAAAAGTATCACAGAGAGACAAAGTGCAGCTTTCACAGCCTTGGTTTTCCTTTTTTAGCAGTTTTTTCTAAGAATTTTCTCCACACATGCCCAAGCAACAGGGAAAATGGGCATCAGACACTCTCAGCTCACTACCAATCATGTTTGAACACACACAGTGGCAAAGTCTGATAACCACCATAGAAATTGTCTTGCATTTCTCCTAAAATGTCACACTCAGTAAATACAAACCATATTTACAATTCTTTATACAGAGAAGGTTTCTCTTCACCCTTTGTCCTCTGTTTTACTGAACATCCGACTGAGGTATGAGGCATCTCATGGTTAAGTGTAGTCCAGCAGGTATGTACAAACACTAGAATAAAAATATGCAGGCTATAAAACACACAAATAATTCATAGCCAGAATCCAGAAAAGCAGAATCTTTAATGAATATTAAATTCAATAAATAAATTCATACCTATGTGATTAAATTAACAATACTAATGCTGGTGTACTTCTGAACTTCACCAACTTTGCAGCTAAATCCTGTAATACCTTATTCATTAAAACCACAAAATAACACTTGTCCTGAAAAGACAAATAGAGAGGCATATCTAAATCTTAAGGAATTTAACTATTTTCTATCACAAAAAAGGTATCTTTTAGCTCATTTTTGTCAGGCCTGTTTCAGTAGCAAAAGGCTGAGGAATACCAATTGCTACACAAAGCACACATCCATTGACTCATCTAATGCTTGAACTTCCAGGTCAATTATTAAAACAAATCCCTTTTTACTGCAGATGAGCTATTTTGTAATGTGAATCACTTAAACTAGAAACTCTGTTACATGCTCCAAAACTTTCCAGTAATGTAACCCTGAAGTTTCCACTTGTAAATAACGCAGGTCTTTCTTGGCTGATCTCCACAGCAAGTCTTTCAGTAACAAATGTGGCACCAAAAAACACATCTTTACAAGCCAAACCTCCTTTTCTTTCACCAAGGTACTTATTACTGCAGAACATTGACATAAGTATTGGCAGTTGCAAAATACTAGGCTGACTACAGGATGCCTCACATCTATTTTCCATTGAAACAGAAACAGCTTTTTCTACAAATAATCAGCTTTGCTGGACTCATTTCATTGAGGGCAGCATCTAAATTTTTATGGTCTATATATTACTTGCAAGACAAGTGAATCATATTATTCATTCTTTAAAAATAAGTTTTACCCATTTGTAAAGTATGACCATGTATAACACAACAGCAACCTTTTCAGATACTCACAATATCTGAAACAAAATGCCCAATGATAAATTCAGGCAGGGCCAGTTTGGCTTAATTTTCCAGCCTCAGCTAGTCTATAATTTTTTTGTGTAGATTTTACTTTTATGAAGTGATTTTATGAAGTACAAATTTGGCAACTATAACACATCTTACTAAATAAAAGCAGTTAGACTAATGATTAGTTCACAGTGGTTTAATTTGCAGCCCACAGTCCTAATCCAACTTGCTGGCCATTCCAGCTTATCCTACAGTCTATTTTTCCCCAAGAGTGAAGGGATTATAACGTGGGCACCAAACAGCCAAAAGCCCACTATACCCACCCTGCACATTGGTGGCTAGGTAGAGATGTGGACAAATAACACGATGCACTGGTGACATGCAGCCTAGGGATGATCCATAAACAAAGATCATTACTGCCACAGATGTTACGTACTTCTGTCAGTTGTTGGAGTAGGATTCAGCAGACTTGATCCAACCTGAAGCTCTGCTACTGGCCTGGAGGACGATCTCGAACAAAAGACTTTTTGTGATGTCTGTGTCTGCATCATGAACACACATATAATGCTCACCTCTCCTGTAAATACTTCATGAACTACAGACCAGGAAAGTCTAAGTATTTTTTATGTATCATTTTCTATTTAAACTGTCTAGCACCAATATTTAAGATTTTTTTCTCTTCTTTTCAGAAAATAAGAGTATTTTTTGACTGTCTTTTATTCTTTGATGGCACTTTTCACATGGAAATGAGGAAGAACATTTCCCCCTTTGCCTCCCATAGCTCCATATAAAAAGCAGTCTTCCTTGTATCACTAATACTTCTGAACATGTAGTTCTGATAACGAAGAAATTAAGAGACTGAGTTTAAATAAACTCCAGTTTCAAGGTAAATAAAGCTCTAAATTGAATTAAGTCTTCATTAAATATGAGATTCCAAAAAGAGGTTTAGTAGCAAATAAAAGAAAAACAAAATGCAACAAAAATAAACGGCAAAGTACAATTCCAAGGGTTGTGTAAGTCATTGCTATATCCCCTTTAGCTGTTACTCCTGCTTCAAATGCTTATTTACTTTTGTTTGTTCCAGTGTGACTAATCCTTTGTCACAAGCATGTTCTTACTGAGAGATAATACCTGTATTTGAACTAAGTAAAGCTGAAGCACTCCATTTATAAGGAAGCCCCAACTGTTCAAGCAGAAACACTAAAGAAAATATTTCCTTTTCAAAATTCACAAATCTTACTTAGCACCTTGACACAATAAAACCCCTCTTCCATTTCCAAATCTCCTCTTCCTCATTAACACAGTATACAAGAGCACTAGTGTGCAATCTTCTGCATCTGTTCTTCAAGCCTCTCACTCACATTTTTAAAGGAATTCCATCTGAAATACCGCTACCCAAAACATTATGCTTTGAGCTTACACTGGCACTTGTTTGTGAACAAAACCAAACCACTTAAACCTACTAAATAGAGGATGGCAGCTACCTACTCCAATTTCAAAAGGCCAAACTGAATTGTTCATATAATCATTTGCAAATGCTTAGCATCTCATACAAAGAAGCCAGAAAAAAAGTGGTGACTGGTGAGGCAAAGAACTGAAAAACATAAACTTGCATCTGGAACTGATCTTGGTAAGGCTTTCATAAGCAGACAAACAATGCATGTAGCAGTATAAAAAAAAAGGTCAACATGAGAACTTCTCCACATTCTGAAGCGATATGCTGACCACCAAGCATTGATCGAGTCTTTAGTGTCCTCAGGCAGACCCCAAGTTCTGTCCTGAATACGAGACAAGTCACTAGAAAGTTTTAAAACCCTATCCCTCTTCAGAATAAAAGGAAATTTTTCCAACAAAAGCTGATTCATCGGAAGGTGGCAACTTGTTGCATTGTCTATGTATATTTGAAGTCAGATACACTACCTTGAAGTCTGAAGATACAGAGAAACTAAATGACTATATATTGTAACATTATATAAATCATGTTAAAACAAAAATAGCATTGATAATGTGATTTTATTTTTTAAATTGCTGATGAAGAATGTAAGGTTTCTGAAAGAACCCAGTATATCTTATATAGTCCTAAAATAATTATAATTCTGTTGTTTCTCTCGCTGAAGATCAAAATATTTAACTAATTTCCAAAGGCTTTATCTTGTCCATGACCTGTGCCTGTGGCTCATTCGGATCACTTGACTTTCCGAAAGTTGACTTTCTGATCACTTTTTTTGGAAATAAGGACCACTGGAAATTAATATATGACTCCACAGAAGTGAGTCAGGATTTGATATTATGCTGTCATCAGATGCGTTGTTTCTGCTTGCTTCTTGTCAATGTTAGTCTCCACATTTCTAGTTAGCAAACAGTTAAAGGATACTCACACTATATCGAATAGTGTGAATTAGTGCTGCTCTGCCCTAATTCTTTGGACAGATGTATTTCAGTCATCCTAAATTAAAAGACTTAATGAAAATTACTTGTATGAGGCACTATTAGAATTTGCTTTACAAAAGCCATAGATTTGCGAAAATATATAGAAGTCTTAATTTCATAAGAAACTCCTATCCAATCACTTCAGTTCATAATGTGTATGAATAGTTTATATACTTGTATCAATTCGGCTGTTTCTAACTCTGAACAGTTAAACTGTAATTGTTTGGCAGACTACTATTGAGGACTTTGAAGACTTGCAAAACACTCTAAAATCAAAATAAAAGATTGTATGTGCATTATAAAACTGGAATGTTTCCCTGAGACTGTCAAACACTAAACAGCAATCTCAGCTATTCAGGGTGAAATATTTCCCTATTTAATTATACAAATCCTTGTAGTGGGGAAAATGAATCATGTCTGAGATGACAGATTGTTTTTTCCTTTCCCCTTCAAAACACATATATTGTTTTTCTGCTTACAAAATTCTTACCAACCAAGAACTGCTCCAGACAGAAGTTTTATATTTTTCAGTTCTTTGACTGAACTGCAGTCCGTGCTCCGTATGCTAAGATACACCAGCCAAATTTTACAGCAATTGCGGGCCATCCAAGTACCTCGAGGACCTAGCTAAGAAATACCCGTGGCATTACGACAATTTCTTACTGTAGCCTTTGCTGTATTTCTTTTCTATTTTCCCCACATTCAAGCACACAGATGGTAAAGCATCATTTCAAATATATCAAATACTCTTGTTGACTTCACTAGTTTTAAGCTTACAGTAACTTTTTCTCTGCAACAATGAACACACTAAAAGCCGAGCAAAAAGCAGTGTGCAGTAATAAAAACAAAGAATAGAAACATGAAAACTTATTCAACTCACAAGCTGCATATTCCTGCCTACAAGAAGAGCTGCTGCTGGAATCCCACTGCTGGGCTCTTCTCCTAATTTCAGTCTCAAAACTGTGCTTATCTTCTAAATCTAACTGACCACTCAAATTTTGACACTGATGGCTAAGATCTATTCCTTAGTACATGCACTCAAAAAGTATGGTTTACAGCAGAACTCACAATAGTTTCTGTATTTGTGGTACAACTTATGAAGTTGGTACTTTTGATGCCTTATCAGGCCACCTAAAAACCAGAGACTAGACAAGAGTAAGGGAATAAAGGTAGGTATTTATTTGAAGGCCTTTCAAAGGTATACCCTGGCGGCCAGAGGCTACTGCCAAGATGGGCCCCAACATGGACCTCAGGTCATGAGTTCTTCACACTTTTACGAGTTTGGTCTATTTTGCATATCAAGTTCAATTCTCCAATTAAACCTTCACTTAATGATGTAATTTCCCCCTGCTCACCCCCCCTTCCCCTGCCTATATAAAAAAAAATGTAAATGTTGGTTTACATTTTGGGCCTAGGACATGCTGTGTGTCCTCGGAGGGCAGGCCTGGAGAGGGTTTGTTATGTCTGTCTGGCCTAAGAGAGCAGCAGCTAACAGACTACAAGAAACTTCAGAGCTATACTCTAGACAGTACAGGATTTTAAATTATAAAAGTTAAAACTTAAGGCATCACTTCGTAGGCAGAAAGGAACTGAAAATGGTTTAAGTGGCTGAAAGGAACAAACATCTCTGTTCCTTAAGTTTACCATTTTTGTGAAAAAAACTTGAAGTACAGAACATTAGCAGAACATTATTAGTTAAAATACAAATGAACAAATGTTATCTATCTTTCTACATGCCAAAAGTACTGGCTGGATCTCCCTTTTCAAAAGTGCATTATCACTTTTTATCAAGCAGCAAAAAAAAAAACACAGAAAAAAAGCTGTTGTCAGAACATTCTAACATTAATTACATACACTGCTCTTTTTTTTCTGTTTCAAATAATTTTCAAATTCACACTGTAACTGTAATAATCCATTGTTCTAGGGTTTTTACCCAGCAATTTACATGAATCAAAAACAAAGATGAGACACTTAAAGGCTGTGATATCTTACTAGAAAAGTTACCATTAAAATTGTATTAGCCTGACTTGATTTCTGATGCTTCTGATGACAGATATGGGTTTATGAATTTCAGACACCAATGCAATTCTACAGTGAACGTTTTGTATATTCAATTGATGCTTTTCCGTAAACATACAGGCTAAGAACAGAAAATAAAGCTACAATCATCCAAAAACTGTTCAAATTACATGATTTATAACACCACCACACAATTCTTACTTAAACATCATACAACTGAGCATTTATTCTTGCAATATGTAATAGCAGAGGGGAAAGAGCATTCCTTGCCAACTGGCAAACTAATAGCACTGCAACAGCAACAGCTAACAGGGGTGATAATTTTTCCTATAGCCTGAACACTACAAAAAAAGTTTTCAGAAGCAGACTATTTCTTTCAAAAGTAAAAATATACTCCAATATTACCAATAAAAATAAATGTCCATAAACCAGAAAAAGTTACAAATTAAATACCTCCCTCTCTCCACTCAAGCTGTACTACCAACCTCAAATATGACTGGCCCCTCCAAACAAGGGCCAGTTCTTCTTCAAAACCACCACTGTCCATACTAATCAGATATCCTTTTCCTCCTCTGCCCAGTTATCTGGGTCTACTCGAGCAAGAACAAATAATCTATGGTTTCTTATCCTTTCAAATGAGTTTCATGCCTGAGAAGCTGAGGGTCTCAACCATTTACTTACCAACATAGTAGATACTTGGCAGAAAATGTGCAACAGACATGACACCGGCTTGAAAACCTTCCAATATAATTCTGGTTGTTACATTAGTAATAGTAATATTAATTGCAATAATAATATTAATAATGATGATGATGAACTGCAGTAAAAGACCAAGAGCTTACTTTGTTCAACTTTAGAGCATGCAAGTATAGCGACACTATTCTACGAATAAATTTCTAAGTGGTTTTACTTCATAAGTCTATCATCAGGAAAAGGTTTTTCAATTTTAGAGGAAAAAATTGGATTGATTGCTTGTTATACCCAGATTACACAAATTTAAATACTTAATGCAAATGAAAACAAGACCAATTCTGGCAACTGAAGAAATTGTGTTTACATTTAATTTCCAGATATTTGTAAGAAGATATTAATCACTTTTTTTCCCGCAAGTCAAATAGGGGTTTTTTTTAAAGAGGGCTGTAGTGCTTTCTAACAGTTTTCATACACATCTGATACAAGCAAACAGCAAACTAAGTGCATTTGATGAAACTTTCACTGGTATTTACTATTCAGTTCCAGTTCTGTGAGCAAAATGTTTCCACTACAACTGTTTTACTCTCCTTTTAATTAAAAGGTAGACTGCATAGCTAATAAAGGAAAAATAATTAGAATATTAATTACACTCAGTGCAGCAATATTTAAGCTCTCCTGTCATAACCATAGGGCAAGACAATTTAAAAACACGTTGCAACATTAGCACATACTGGTTCAGGAGTCAAAAGGCATTCAGACTCAGTCTTACAAAATCCTTTACGTGCAGGCTCATAAAACAAATTCCCCACTGATAAACCTTTAGAGAGGCAAGCCTTCAGGAGTCAAAAGGCATTCAGACTCAGTCTTACAAAATCCTTTACGTGCAGGCTCATAAAACAAATTCCCCACTGATAAACCTTTAGAGAGGCAGGTCTGTGCACTGAAACTTCCTTGGGTATCTACACTCTGCAGGGATGAGAACCCAGATGCCTGTCCCTCTCTCTAACATGCTCTGCCATTGGCCTTGTGAGTTTGTCCCTGTAGCAGTACAATTTCAAAGAGAGGTTTACAGAGCACCTCTCCCACTCATTCACTTCCACTCCATTCCAAAACCCTGGTGATCAGCACAATCTTGTGGGTATAATGAAATATGCACTTTATTTCTCTCTGGTAGAGTAGACCCAGTCCCAGCATTCAGCATGAGATCATCATGTTCTTTATTGAGAAAGCTGACAGTCCCAGTTCAGTTTCTCAGATCATCAACTCTTCTAGCTACATCTGCAACACTACTTCGGTAAATCACTGTGCAATTGCAAAAAGGACATACGTGTACAAAAAAATAGACGGTTGACTGAATCAGTTCCACATATGCTTGGCCTGGGATATTTTATGTTGGTGTTCCAGCCCCATAAAGCCTTTCAACCGTGCAAAAGGCTTCTTTAGACACTGCCATAACAGTGTAGTGGCAGGGATTAACTGCACCATTTCCTCACTTGGTCAAATCCAAGATAAGCCTACACATCTTTCAAGCTGCTTTGTAAGAAGCTATCTTGAATACAAGAACAAACAGCTAAGCCACTGGTAGAGTCTAAGTAATTAGACTTGTTTGTGGGTTTTTTCCTGCTGAATTCTTTAAAATCAGAGAATCACAGAATGGGTCAGGTCGAAAGGGACCATAGTGGGTCATCTGTCCAACCTCCCTGCTCAAGCAGGGTCATCCTGGAGCCCAAGGCACAGGATTGCATCCAGATGGTTCTTGAATATCTCCAGTGAGGGAGACTCCACAGACTCTCTGGGCGATCTCTTCCTGTGCTTGGTCACCCTCATAGTAAAGAAGTGGAACTTCCCGTTGAGGAGCTTCTACCCATTGCCTCTTGTCCTATTGTTGGGCACCACTGAGAAGTGCCTGGCTCCATCCTCTTGGCACCCTCCTTTCAGGTACAGATGAACATTGATGAGGGCTCCTCTCAGTCATCTCTTCTTGAGGCTGAACAGGCCCAACCCCCACAGCCTCTCTCATAACAAAGATGTTCCAAAAGATGTCCTTACTATCTCAGTGCATGATACTTTTCACTGCCTAAACCATATCAAAAAATTCTGTTCAATTGCATAAATCAGATACTTGGCATCCATAACAGAGAAAAGGACACTCATTTCCACAAATATTGGGAGAGTCCTAATGCTAGAAAAGAAGTGCTTATAGATCATGATTTTTAGCTAAGGAGGCACCATCCTACATTGACTTTTATCTTGTGGCTCATGTATGGCATTCAGTGCAACAAAGCAAAGGTATGAGAATTTCTGTTCAGGGCATCATTCAGTGACATGTCTCTTTTAAGAACATCTTCTGAACAGTTCTAAGAGTCTAATTCACAGTCTGCCACCACATGGAACGTTTCTCAACAAAAATAAAAAGCCTTTTAAAATTCAATTCCTTCCAACAGTCTGCTTTTTAAATACCATTGAGAGAGCATTGTGATAGTCACAATGTTTTCAGGAGCATTTTCTTCAGGCACAAGGTGCAGAATACCATTGAGACATTCTTCCACTTCAAATCAGACTGGAAGCAGTGACATACATGCAAGCTGACCCAAACATCTCTTCAGTATATCAAGAAAAAAATAATCAGCCCAATTTTAATAACACCACCACTAAAAACTGTAATTGCACCATCACAAGCTAACACTTTTCTTTTTCTTTCACCTTAAGGAGTAGTCACTAACAAAACCTCTGTGTAGGTACACAAGATGTTGCTGACCTGGTTCAGTTCCAGCTCTGAAACAGCCACATGCAACCAAGCAATAGCTCCACATTTGGCAGTTGATTTATACTTTGCTTGAAACCAACTTTCAATCATATGAGAGTGTGAAGACATCCACCAGTCATGGGCTGAACTCACTGATCTTGGTGTTCTAGGTAACTTTTGCAAAGATAATCTACTCTCACACTAGCAAGCTGATAAAATTCATGAGTAACCCAACGACTATAACAAGAAAGATCCCTCTGTTGGTTCTACCTTATACAACAAAGACTGGCAGTAATGGTAATAGAGCTTTTCACTGCAGTGACTTTTTTGGAAGCTCTGACATTGAATTTGTATTTTATTTTGTTATAATTAAGTTCATGGCACAAAGAGTGTGAACTACATTAGAGAATTAGGCTCCAGACAGATATAAAAGATTGTGCAGTGTGGAAGAGCTGACTACTTGGTACATCAAAGTTTTCTGGACATTTCATTTCTTTTTCTGACATGCAAGTCAAAAATCACAGTTAAATGGCATCTTCTGCGGCATAGCATAATTTGAACACATTAAAACAAATCAAGGCAACAAGCTCAAGAATTCCAAGAACTAAATCAGGTGTGTTGTTATCTATTTCAAGAGGATTTAGGAAAGAATGAGTAGCACTTGATAGCTTGTAAGACACGTAGGCAACGTACAGTCCTCAGGTTTTACTCCTTAAAATGTTATGTAGAATTACCTTAACAGAAGTTCTTTGGGTAGTTTTTTGTTAATAAGGGCTTCATCATTATTTGAGAAAACCTAGAAACAGAAAGAAAAAACACTGTTTCAAAAACCAACAAGAAAAACATCTTCTAAAGAGGCTATTCACTTTCTACTTAGGTGCTTAATTCTTTTAAATTACTCTTAATGTCAAGTTTTCAACATGTTAGTAAATACCATAAAATCATTTCAATATACAAAATAAAGCCACACCCCCCACATACACCTGCTCTTCCCTAGTGCTAAGATTTAACCATACAAAAATTGTGGAGCAACTTAATAATCATGAAACAAGCACACTTACACTCCACAAAGAAGTATTTCAAGTAGTAGTGAAACTTCAAGTAATAGCAAGACACATACAAGCACACACTGGCTGCACAGTCCTAAAACTGTCCCATTAGAGAAAACAAACTGGACATTTCCAGTTATTCAGGTCCCTCCTTTCACTATCTATAGCGCAAATACTTTGGTCCAGGTATGTGAATATGGATAAAATATAACTATCTACGCATTCAAAGAATTTAGTGCCACAGATAGGCAGCAACTGCTACATAAGCAAAGTAAGCATGTCAAGAAATGCTACAAGAAAAACTGAAAATACCTCTCACCCAAACTTCGTATTACTGATACATATCCTAAGAGGGAAAAAAAAAAAGAGAGACTAAAAGAAAATGCCCAAGGAAAAAAGCAGGCAATACTAAGGTTATACAGTCAACAGCTAAACAGAAAGACTAAAACAAAGATGTTGACCAGATTTACAACTTAATATAAATATTTAGCTTTGAGAAATTTTACCAGAGGAACACAGCAATAAACAAAATAGAAGGTGAATTAGTATTTAAGGAACCACAGCAAAGACTGGAAGATGTCAAAGTCACGAGCAACCATTTCCTGTGTAAAGAGAAGAGCTTTATGGAGTCCATTTGCTGTCCACAATACCAGAAACAAAAACTAGGAAGAAGGATCCAAAATAAATGAGT
Source organism: Oreocharis arfaki (assembly GCA_013398015.1). Classification (NCBI taxonomy): domain Eukaryota; kingdom Metazoa; phylum Chordata; class Aves; order Passeriformes; family Paramythiidae; genus Oreocharis; species Oreocharis arfaki. The sequence goes on along the minus strand of VZRR01009913.1, from coordinate 996,691 downwards.
CTTCTGAATGGTAAAAGGTAAATATGAAAATCACACAAAACATGAAAACAACTGGAAATCTTCTCCCTTTATTAAGCATATGCTGTTGCTGACAACAGCGTATCACCCTTTGTTCACCCTACCATCCACACACATTGAATACTTGGAAACCATTTGCTTTGCTTCTTGGTTAAAAAGAAAATGAAAAAACAAAAAAGGAAGGTGGTTCTGAATAAAGGTCCATACAAATAAAGGATGAAAAAAAAAAGTCAAATATAAGCTTGGCTCTGTCTTCACAAAAGAAGGGAGACAGCAAAAATTAAACATCTGGGAATTTTGAAAATATAAAATACTGTAAGATTTGAAAACTTGAACCTCTTGGCTGCTGCCAAGAACCATTTTTCTCTTCCAGTACATCCTAGACTGATTTCAAGTTTAACTGCATACTACTGTTTCAATTTTGACACAGATTTCTTCACCCACTACCTCTGTGCACGGCTATCCCCACATCTAAGGACAATAAAGCTGTCAACTTTCAATAGGACTGACAAGTTTAATCAAGCTTCCTTTTCTGGCAACTGGAGCACCACATTCATTCAGAGACTAGGGACTACAGATATTCAAAGCATAAAACAACTATGAATACATATTTCAATAGGACAATTCTAGCTCCTTCAGAAAAGAGACACTGGCTTCAAGCCGTTCCACATGACTGACCATAGGTTCAGCTTTCCTCTGGCTGTTTTATATCCAATACCCATTGCTGTTGATATTTTCAGCCTCTAGGCTGAAATACACCATGTACATCAACATTTTTAGAACTGGTTGACTGCTTCTGACTTTGACAACTCATAGGTTTAGGAATTATCCACATGTGTGCCATTTTTATATTATATGCTGCTCAAAGTTTGCAGCTTGCAGCCTGTAAACAACAGCATATATCGGGATTTTTTTTTTAAAGAACAGTCAATATGCCAATTGTGTTTACTGCTGAACTCATTCGGAAGAAAGGGACATATATACCATCCTCACAGAAGTTAGGATCACTAAAGAGCCAAGTAAGGAAATACTCCTGTGTATTGCAGGTTAGAAACCGAAGTCACAAAACGGATGTCACCTCCATGAGAGCACACAAGGTTTGTGGTAAAACAGACATGTGAACTCAGATCTTGTTAATTCTGGTTCAGAATCTGAACATTCAGTATCACAGACCTAGAAGTCCTCTTTTAACTTAAATTGTTCTATAGCTGCACATAATTCCTCAAAAGTTACACCATCTAGCAGACACATACATGCATATATCTTTAAATAAAGCTACTTTGCAGACTGCTACTAGTTTACACGTGTGCTGTTACTTTGCCTATATAAAAAAAAACTATCCTTTTTTTCTTTACACCACAGATTCTCAAGTATACAGTAACATGGAGATATATATAGAGAGAGACACATATATATATATACGCTCACTCTGTGAGGATAACACAGGATTTGAGTTAGCAAGGTATGAGGCAAGTTACTCTAAAGACTTGAGCATACATTATAGCTTTTTGTGTTAAATAGTATTTCCAACTACTCATCAACAAAAGTGAAATTGCTACAAATCACAGCACAGTGGTAAGTATTCTCCTACTGAGACAAAGCTGAAAAGCTAAACCTACAACCAAACCAGCAACTCTTAGGAAAAAGGCTTATAATCTTTATGTTTATGTAAGATAGTTCTAAAGTTAAAGTTGGACAGACAAACTGTCTTGAATACATGACAGCATATCTAACCAATATGGTTCATCTAGGAATCCCAGTTAAAACTGAAAAAAAACCAGCTTTTACTACATACTATGAGAAGTGTGGGACTTGCCCAGCCACACCAAGTACCATGCCTGCTACACCAGCCACAGAAGAGGCCACAAACACATGCAAAGCTGTTTTCCCTCAAACAGTAACTTCTATGCATTCTTGTATGCATTAGAAGCAGTTTTCAGATAATAATGTATTATTATTATTATGGAATAAGCACATCTAGAAAAATCAAAGTGTCTCTTTATAGTACTCTTTTAATCCGTGAAAGTTTATTAGCCTCTAGAGCCATACTGCATTTGCATCTCAGAAGAAGAAAAGGGCTGCTTTAAAGGCTCCTCAATAAGCTTTCCCCCAAATAGAGAACAGATACAGGAAAATTGGAGTAGTCATTTCCTAGATACACATTTGTAACATGATTTGGAACGCATGCAAGCGGAGAGAAAAGACAGAATGTGCAAACAGGACAATACATTCATTGTTTGAACAGTTCCTGATCATCTGAAGCTTCCATTAATGAAGCAAAAACTCTAGCACATTCATGTACTGTTCTTTTTATTTTTTACTAAATTTTAAGTACATAACCTCTAGTTTTCTGTTTCTATTTATAAAAAAAAAAAGCCACCAAAAACATTCAGTCAAGGAAGTGTTCAATCACTGTAAAAAATATTCTAGTATTCTTGTCAAATATGACTTTTTTTCTTCACTTACAGATCGTGCTGACAATGACATGCCCTCAGAATACCTGTACACAATAATCCAAAATAACAATAAAGAATACCCTAAATGTAGAAAGAATATTTCTGTTCTCTTTGCTTTTGTACTTGGTAGCAAGTTGGACTGTGTTAACGACAGGGTATCACAATTGCTACAAAAGTATGGTTTTAACTGTATAAATCCCCCAAACACAACAGACAAAACTGTGCACATGAAAAAAGGATGAGATTAAACATATGTTCCAACATACATAATAAATGTTATTCTAAAACCAGTTTTAAATTTCCTGTAAACACAAGAAGAGACACAGAAGGTCTCTACATTCTTAAAAGAATGGCGAGAACAAATAACACAAGACAAAATCCACAAGAGAAAACTGTAATTGCTTATTACAGGAATCTTGAGCCGTTTCTTACATTCCTTAACTGACCTCTCTTGGTAATATCTTCACTGTACTTAATGAGCTAAAAAGGGAGTATTTTCTTTAAAAATTACCTGATAATTTCTTACATTAAATTTCTTTAGCAACCACACTTTTAAAAAAATCTCTTTATTGTATAAATAAAGCATCTATTGTGTAAATGTGCGAATCCCAAAAAGGATTATCTCCCCATTTTAATTCCCTTTCCAAATTATTAAACATACTAATTGCCACTAGCCCTAGAACCTAACTTCTTGGTACACCACAGTTAGCCTGCCACCATTGAAAGCAGCACATTAATCTCTTCTATTCTAACAGCTAGTAATAAAGGTCTCCTGTTTTCACCAGAATTAATGAGATGAAGAAATCTTTTCTGATAGAGTTATTTCAAGATCAAAATAAGGTTATACTACTAATTTTGGTGATAGTCCTTATATTTTTTTTAACGATGCAATTTCAGTTGTCATTCAGCCCTCTACTGAAGAGGACTATTTTCTTAACAGATGAAACAGTTTTGCTAGCAGCTCATCCATTATGGCTCAGTTCCACAGAGATATTTATGTATCTAATTTCCACCGAAATCAGAGTAGATAAGGACTTTCAACCTGTCAACTTTTCAAATCAAAAGTTATTAAAAACCCAGACTCCCAAAAATAGCCTTGCTTAGGAGCATGCTAAAGGAATCATGGGCAAAAGTAGGTTTGGGGAAGATGAAGTGTGAAAGATTCTAAAGATCATCAGCTAATGGCATATGTACTGAAAACAAGGCTGAAGTATTTATCAGTTCAGGGAAAAAAACAACGTTGGGTCATTTTCACCAAAGGAGACATGAGGCTGGAATTAAATCCATATATTTCCTCCCCTTCTATGGTTGACAGAGCACACAGCCTACCTACACTGAAATACAGCCATATGTATAAAGCATCAAGTCTTTCAGGCTTTCACCGGCAAGAACAATTTTTATTAAGTAGTATTCATGCAGTAATAGATATGGTAAAACCAAATTTAAAAAATATTTTTTTTCACTACCTTGATGTGCAGATTTTTGTTGCCAAACACAAAACCCAGCGGCTTGCTGCATATCTCTCCTCCTCATTTGAGACATCTAATTGTTGCCTGTGCAATTTTCCTTTTACTGCACCACTGAAAGAGCCTGGTGCTATAGAGGTAGGAAAGCCACCAAAATGGCTTTGCTACGCAGAGCAGCTCACAAGCAAACTAAAAGTAATGACTGGCACCCTAGAGAGCTCTCTATTTAAATACACTAAAAAAACGGAGGAGGAAGAAGAGGCAAAACAACATAAATTTCAGATTATCCCATGTTACACTCTAGTATAAATGTATAAAATTCTCTCAGACAATTGCTGCTAGCTAGGGCTTCCTCCAGAAATGTACAATCAATGCATCAGGCAGGCAGGCAGACAGGCAGAATCATTTAACACCATGCAAGTGGCAAAACGTAGCCGTATCCAGGCAACAAAAGGAGCGTTAGACAGGATATACATTGCCAACGGAACTGAAATAAGTGATATCGAAGACACAACAGCTGATGGCACAGGACTGCTGCTAAATTAGAAGCCATGGTAAAGCTTTCTGTACAATCAATAAAAATTATGACACACCAAAGTGAACCTTGAAACACAATCCCATCTTGAATCAAGCTTGTCTACAGCAGAGACAGACTGGCAAAATCTTTTATTTCAACACACAGACAGTCTGCCCTCCAGGCTCTCATTCCTATGCTCCAGCTGTTCACTGTGGTCTTGCTCAGGCTCTGCCTTTGTGCATTTTAAAGTCCAGTCTTCCTGGTCTGCTGTGGTTGCTAATCTTTTCTTCCCTTTGGACACACACTACTAGAGCCCAGGACACGGTCTTCCGCAGCTTTATAGCTTCCTGTTTGCTGCCAGATACTCCCTGAATCTTTTGCACCAGTCTTTCCTTGGGGTATTTTCTCTTCTAATGCTGCGATGACAAACTGAATGAACAAAAGTAACATCTCATATCGAGTACTTCTGTTCTTATGGTGCTGGTCATCTTAGAGAGTTAAGGCTCACCTTCACAGAGGAACAAATGCACCTGAGCACATCTCTGTTTTTCCTTAATGCCTTCCAGTGACCTGAGGCTGCTTATAAAGGCCATAATGCTTTCAAAATTTCCCCAGAATAAGTGCTGTACGACATAATAAAACCTTCCAGGCAGAAGCAGCTGGCCACACTGTCCACTTTGCTGCCTGATTCTCTTCCAGAAGAGCCATCATTCTTGTTTTGCCAGCACTGGTATCCATACCACATCATTCACATTTTACTGGAGGGCATCAGCCTGGCTCTGCAAGGCCCTGTTCTTACTGGGTGACACATCAAGGTCATTTGTGAACTTCAGAGCTGATGTCTGCAGCTGCACAAGTCTACCTTGAAGCCTCTGGCTGTTCCAACTCAAGTGCCTCCCAGTGCAGAGCAGGAGGTGCTTGGAGATTGCCTTTCCTACTGCCTCGCGCACACCAGCCCACCCTCAGTTGCTCAAACAGCTCACATCACCCTTTCCTGTGTGTTTTTCAGAAGGGCAGCGACCTATTGCCAACAATATATTTGGAAATCACCAACCAAGCCTTTTAAAGAGTATGGCTTCATTCCTGCAGGCAGCCAGGGTATTAAGGCCTAACAGGTTAATCTGACCTGTTAGCTGAGATGCCCATACTCTAATGCAAGACCCAGCCTTGTCTCCTACTCCATCACCAAAGAGCCAGCAGTCCTCTGACTCCAGTGTGATAGTTCCTGTTTTTGCTTGTTAAAAAGGGGAAATCCAATGGGTTGCAGAATTAGTGATTGACCTAATTACTTGAAGGCCTAAAATTCAGTTGAAAGATAACATTTTATCAATACTGGCTATCATGTAACTGGTGTTTGGTAGCCAGCATGGCAGAAAACATGTTCAATCCAACACCTCACTAAAAGAAAGAGACATTACACTATTATTGGCAAAAAAAGGCTTGCAAGCTCTGCTTTTCCCACATTACTCTGAGATAGGAGCTACATGGAAGACTAACCCTGTGTTCAGGTGCACCCAGCTCACATTTGCCTTTCAAGGCATCATGTTCTAATCATTACCAGAGATGGCAAAACGAACCTAAACCACACAGAAAAATAAACTATTCCTTACCTAATCTTCCAAGACTAGAGACTAGTACAGACCAGAAAAGAAAAAAAAATTAAATAAAAATCCAACAACTACTGTTCAAACACTAAGAACTTTGGAAAGAGCTGTTAATTGTATCCCCATATATTCTTTAAACATACACAGAGACACAGCTGAAAAAACAGGTTTGACGAAGTTTTATCCTCATCATCTGTTAGTCATATACTGATTGGCAAATCTTTCCTTCAATTTGCTTTCTCTTAAAAAAAAAAAATGACGGAACATTTCCTTTTTCAGATAATTATCCATTAAGTCTTTCAAGATTATACCCTTCCAAACAAACAGTACATGATGATGCATTTAGACATCATTCCTAAAAGAACTAAATTAAAATAAAGCATTCAATTAGCAGTCCAATGCATAAAGTACTTTAAAGTGGAATATGGGGAAACCCATATCATCCTCTTTACAGGCTCTCAGAGTAACAGGCCCATTAACTAATGGGAGAACAGCAGAATACTAAAATCATATGGATGAAGCAGTTGTTGCCTGCAACCCATCACAAGAGTTCAAAGTAGCCCCCCACAAGGTTGATTAAGCATCACACAGATTCTGTATTTCTTGACTAGGTAAATGACAAATCCCTCCTTAAGCATCAATCAGAGTCTCAAAGGGAATTTGCAAAAGCCTAAGTTCAAAACACCGGAGAAAAGTTCTTTGACCACTCAAGTAACTTCGAGACTCTAAGCTGAAATACTGGAGAAGATTCTAAGGTAGTTTCCAGCACAACATCCACAAGGACTGTGTGTTCAAATTACAAATTGTGTAATCACAAAAATAATCCAGCTGGTGTCACGCAGTTTTGTAGTATCATGCTATAAATACACGTTCTCAAAGGCATTCAGAACATGATATGTTTCTGAAAAAAATCAGTCCAAGAGAAAAGTTAGTGTCCATTCATTTCAATGTAGCAGTATTTGCTTAGAGATAGCCATTTAGTCTCAGCCATCCAAATTTAATCCACATCACAAACTCATCAGAGACCTTACGAGAACACCTTTCAAAATTCCTCTGAATCCCCACTTCTGCACATAGCCGTTTTTACAGACATGCATATGGCTAAGTTTTATTCCCAGTCTTCAATATCAGCACACAAACTAACAGGCTGATGGCACAACAACAGAGACTTGAAATCCTCCTGGAGTGTTCACACGGAGATTCTTCTGCAGGTCCATTTCCCCAGGAGTTTGCACCATTCTAATTTGAACTGACAGAGTCCTCCCTCCAGTCACGCAATATCATATCCAGAAAGGCAATTCTTCTTATTGCACTTAGCTCAAACTGTAAATGAAATTACAATTTAAATACTGACTGCATGGTTGAAGCAGTCAGAACCCTTGTTCTAAGCACCTGTGAAACAGAAATTTTGAGTACTAATACTTTCCCTCCATAACTGCTCTTCAAAAACACATTCGAGACATAAAAGGTATGGCTTATTACAGCAATGGCTCTATAGTTTCTACAAAGCCATTTCAAAGCAGTGCTTGATCTGCCTCATAAACACTGTGTCAGAACTGAGGTTCTTCCTAGTACTGAGCATGAAATCTTTACTATGAAGGGCAAATCTCTGCAAAGCAAATCTCCCTAGAAAATGAATGAGAAAAAAAAAAGAAAAAAAATCTGCATTGTGGCTACACATGCCATACACGTAGTGCATAATTAATAAAAGCTGCCATATATGTAATTCATTACTAATAAAAGCTTTCAATTATAAGAGACAAAATTAGGTACCTCTTCGTGGTTACAAGCAATAATTACACTTGACTTCAAAGGAAACAGCATCATAGTAGCATTTCCAAAACATCTTTTTCAAACTGTTCCAAGAAAGGTAATAGGTCGAGATTTAGAAGAGAAACTGGACATTCAGTATTTGCCAAAATGTATGTTTCTTGAATTTCTGCAGAAATAAAATGATCTTGATACTTTTGTTCCAGAAGTAGTTCTGAAAACAGTCTATAATCTACAAGCACACTTAGACATTTTGCCCCTTAATATTTATGTAACTACTACGTAACATCAAGCTGTGATATGGAAATGCCTTTTCTCTGTGAAGCTCTGACCTCAATTTCAACCTCTGAAGACAGACAAACTTGACATACTGGTAGAGTTTCACATTTATGCAGATTTGATGATGTCCTTGTCTCCCTGATTTAAGTTTACAGAACATACTGGTTAACCAGCTGAACAGCAACCAAATCCAACGAAAACCAAATTTACTGTTTCCTTCTGCCTACCAAGGAGAACACTGGAAAACAATGGAATAGAAAAAGAAGAGTATAACATGATGTATGGCAAATATTTTAAGTGCTGCAGCTTGATACCAAATTTTGAGTACTTTCTTGTGGGCTACACAGCAGGAATTCATAGTTCCAAACAGTCATAAATGCGCAAGTCCAGAAAAGAGCAAATTTCCAGTCCTCCTCTAGCAGTGGTTCCTCCAATGCAAAGATAAAAATTCTGGGGGAATCCCTCAAGAAATTGGCTATAGTTGATTTTGTCAGCTGATGTACCCTTGTATCAACTGTTGCTGCCTTTCCACTACCTCCCAGTACCCAAGAGAAATTATTTTCATCCATTTAAACATTTAAATTCATGCTGTAATTTTGTTTGGATGGGTTCTGTTCTGTTTTGGTTCAGGGGGGTGAGGGAAGACACGTAAGAGGGAGGTCATTTGAGACAGCAAAAATGAAGCATCTTACAGATCCTGTGCTTATTTTTCCTTGACCAGTTAAACAACAGATCCCTCCTCACGTATCAAACACTCAAATGTAAGTTGCAAAAGCCTAAGCTCAAAACACCGGAGAAAGATACTTTCGTTTGACCATGCATGTAACTTTGAGACTCTACAGAGACATACCGAAATAGAATCTAAGGCAGGTTCCACCACGAAATGATTCCCAGGGACTATAGTCAAATTATAAGTAATCTCATCATGAAAATAATCAATCTGGTTTCACACAGTCTTGTAGAATCACACTATATACACAGATTTTCAGATATTCATAGTACAGTACTTTTTTTAAAAATTAGGCTGAGAAAAATGTTTCATCTTTACGAACTATTCGCTCTTCAGTCTCAAGAACAATTAGATTAAGCTCAGAGAGGCATGCAAGTAATTTCTTGATCCTGAAAAAAAACCGGAATTGACAGAGGAGATACCAGTATGTAGTGAATTTTAAGTTCATCATTATACTCTTTTAATGCCTTATGTATATGTTTTTCTGCATTTTTAAGAATGTAAATCTGATTTTCACCATTTAGAAGTTACTCTGTGTTTACAAACTTCCTTCTAAGAAGCTTTACAATGAGAATGTCCCACACTGCGTTAAAAGTTCAAGTGGGAAATCCGTTCGGTAAAAGCTCGGGCGAACAGCTGGACGCAAGCCCTATCACATTCACATCAAGTCACTCAAAATACACAGGTCAAGTATGATCAGAAATTTTAAGAGTTCTTGCATTGTCTTAAAACATATGGAGGGGTTAAAACAGAAAAAAAGGGAAAGCAGAAATCTATGGAGAATATGGATTGCCTTCCTAAAAAGATTATTAAAAAGAATGCAAGTGTATGTTGTGGCTATTGTCTAAACTAGCGTGAGGGAGAACTCTTGGTGTCACAATTTCATCTGGTTTTGTCCTACTTAGCATATCCCACTTAGGTGCATTTCTAATTCAGCAGAAAGACTACCAGAATTACCAGTTGATAACAATTTACATGAAATTAATGCAGTTATTCTGACTTCCAAATGACAAAACAGCTGAAGTACTGTCAATGTGTAGCCTTCTGCTGGGATTCAGATCAATATTGTCACAGTGCCAAGACTAGTACTACTTTTCTACACTTACCTAAAAATAGTTGCCATGCTTCACTGAAAAGTTGACTTTTATTTTAAACTTTCCACATCTGCTAGCCCCATGTTATCCCCCATTATAACTAGGATGACTACTTAAATATTTCAGTCTGTTGTCAAAATAAGCAAGCAGTAAGCTAATAGTCCTCCTGATTTTTAAGAACACTGATATTCCCTGTACTAAAAGGTCTGGTGTTAATTGCTCAAAATTGATTCTATGAAGCTATGAAGAACTAAGAAGGAAAGAACAACTTGAATAGGACTAACACTGTAAGACAGAGCAGTTCAAGTATAAGCATGGATTGAATAAAATACCTGAAAAATATCAGAATAATAACAAAAATGGTGGTAAGAGCTTAACAGCTGTCAAGTGCAATTAAGAAGCTGCCCAATATAAGAATCTGCACAGCAGATAACATAATTTCTGAGATTTCACCTGTTCAGTTACAGCACCAATGCTGCTTTTCAGATTCTATATCTGCTGAGTTTAGACTGCTAAAGGTATCTCATAGGGAATGGCAAAATGGACAACAAAGGAAACCTCCATGACTGGAGTTTGGTAAATGGAAAATAGTTACTTATAGAATAATAGAATCATTAAGAATGAAAAACATCTCCAAGATTGAGTCCAATCTCTGTCCAAACACCACTGTATGGTCAACTAAACCACAGCTTTAAGTACCACATCCAGTAGTTTCTTGAACACCTCCAGGGATGGTGACTCCACCATCTCCCTGGGAAGCCCATTCTGATGCTTAACAACCCTTTCAGTGAAGAAATTTTTCCTGATGTCCAACCTGAACCTCCCCTGGTGGAGTTTATAAATATTTGGTTAGATCGTCTTCGGTCTGTAATCTATCTTAAATTTAGAACATGAGATAAATCCATTTTATTCAACTAACTTAAGATACTGCATCTTCTCTGATGGAATATTAATGTGAAGCAGGACATGTCACTAAGTCACATCACAATCACTCCACCAATGCTACACCATCCATAGCCTCATTCACTGAGGTTTACTCCTCCTTGTAGCAACAGATATATCCTAAAACCCTTGCAAAGCAAATCCAAACTTATTCTACACAGAAGCATACTGCAACCACACACAGTCTATGCATATTTTTATTCCACCTCACATTTCAGTTATCAAGGTGGCTTTGTTTAGGTTCAGAATATACAGCCTAGAATTGGGAAGGAACAGAAGGCAATGTGTAGAGGAAGAAAGAGGGAGCGCATGAACAAGCCTTCATGCAAAGGAAGAAAAGTTGCAACACCACAGGAATAAAGTTCTTCCCTTCGTGAGGTTAAGTGCTCCCTCTGCCTCCCCAGAACCTGACATAGGAAACCTACTATCATTACACACAGATAAATACACACATAAAGTGATTATCTGCCTTAAAGCATTGTGCATTTCCCCATGTGGGAAAGGCCAGCAACTGTGCCTTCTTGCTGCATCTATCATTGTAACTATCCCTGAGAAGCAGTAAGGCATCAGACAATTAAGTTGTAATTGAAAACAGGGCTCAAACCAATCATCTTTCCAAACATGCTGTGCCTGTCCCTACACACTCCCCCTTACACGCCTTGTCATCTTCCTTTCACAAACATCCTGATGCATCTCTGCCCTACCACTCGTGGCACACACCTACTGTGGTGTCATATCCCCACATGCTCTCCCCACACAGCAAACCACAGCCACTCTTCCTCCTCCGCTGCAACCCTCCACACACATATGCTCCATACCATGCCATCCCTTCATATGGGTGGAACCACCACAGTCACCCACAAATCTATTATAATCGCATCTGTGCACACACATCACAGCTATGCATGCTTGCACACACAAGCCACTGCTGCTCTGTACACACAAAATACCGTACCCTGTATCTGCTATGTACATATACGAGTACAGATAATCCTTGCCACACCCATAGCATACATGCCTTTAAAAATATCCACAGATTACACCACACCCAATATTCACTATATATACACACAGGAACAAACGAGACAGCAGCAGGCAGACACAACAACATACGTACGATGCCATTTCACGGCCCTGCACACAATGTCACATCTCTGCTACAACACAAACACACCATACCCGAAGCCCAAATCACAGCAGATCCACACAGAGACATACCACTACGCTCATGTCCTATTGCATATCTGCTACATACACACATCCCAGGCCACACCCTGGCTCACGGCACATGCATAAGGATACAGCACAGCGCCCAAACCTAGCACCCCGTGCATCCACGCGGTGACACCCCATCCCTGCCCGGTGCACCGACACACGCCCTGGCTTTTCCTCTCGACTTTATAAGGCGGACGACACACCTCCATCACTCCCCAGCCGCCCTACACACCCATATAAACACACCATCCCTCCTGTGCTATCCGGGCGGACAACACACCTGACCCACGCCACACGCCAGGCAGAGCCCTGCCATGGCTGCTCCGGCGTGCACAGGGAGAAGGAGGAGGCAAGGCGCCCGTCACACCTCACCACAGACACGCAGGCATGTGCTACAGCGAGGGACAGCGCGGCCCCACCTGCTCTGGGCAGGCACACAGACAGACAGAGGGGCAGGCACACAGACAGACAGAGGGGCAGACAGACAGAGGGGCAGACAGACACTCTCTTTTCCCCTCGTCTACAGCGTGAGTGGGCGCAGCCCCGCGCCGGGCCGCACGCCCAGCCCCGCATCCGCACCGCACACGCCCCGCGCTCCCCCGCCCGCCACCCACCCCTCGGGCTGAGCCGCCCGGCCC
>VZRR01009913.1:958013-983937 GCA_013398015.1 Oreocharis arfaki | reverse complement strand
CGCCCGCGTGACCGGCACCGCCCCTGCGCCGTGGGGCCGGCCCACCCCGCGCCGCCTCCCGGGGGAAGGGCTGGCATCCAGCGGGAGCCGGCCCTGCGGACCGGAGAGGGGCTCGGGCGGCTGCCGGCTCCCGCGGGGGTCTGCTGCGTGCTGCCAGCGCAGGTGTAGCTGCACCCTGCACCTTCCGTCTGCAGCCTGGCATTGTATTGGCATTGGGCAGGGTGACCTCCTGGAGACAGGGAATGAGGGAATCGTCAAGGTTGGAAGAGACCTTAAAGATCATGAAGTCCAGCCATCAGCCCAGCACTACCACTGGCACCCCTAAACCGCTAAACTACATCACCCAGCGCCAGATCCAGACATCTCTTAGACATGGGGAGTCCAGCACCTCCCTGGGTACCCTGTTCCAATGCCTGACCACCCTAACAGTGACTTTTTACATTTTCTAATATCTAATCTAAATCTCACTTGTCTCAGCTTCAGGCCATTACCTCTGGTCTTCTCACTGCAAGCAGGTAGAAGAGGCCAGCTCTCACCTGGGTACAACCTCCCCTCAGGTAGTTCAGGAGAGCAATGACAACTTCGGTCCGAGATGCTGCCTTGGCCACCTCGGGGGCTGCAAATTGCAACCACGACTGTAGATGGCCAGGGGAAGATAACATCCTAAATTGCTACGGAAAAATCCACAAAAGCTGGTCTGTCAGCCAGCCAAGAGCTTTCAGGCAATGCATGCTGTCAGTAAGAGCACGGCTTGCTTCTGCAAACACTCTCTGCGTAAAACCACTGTCAAAGCCAAATACAACATTGTTAGTAGCACACTTACGGGTCACATCTGTTCAGCAGTCACAATACCACGTGCAAAAACGAGGAGATGGGAAAAATTATGAAGAAAAAACTGCCCCAGCAGGTATTGTTTTCTGTTGATTCAGCCCTCCAGATTTCTAAGAACCATAAGTGGTCGTTGCAGTGTTACAGGAGTTTGCTATTTGGAACAGGCTGCATTCATTCCTTTAAGGAATGAAGCATTCTGGTTTGATTAACAGTAAAAAATAGTTTCTTACGAAAGTGTCCTTTCTCAGAACCTGCACGGAAATAGTTGGTACATGCACATACCATTTGTTGGCACATCTCTGAATCTGCTGTCTTCTACTCTCCAGATTTTGGAGAACGGCTTGGTTGATACAGCTGATCTGGTTTGTATAGTAGGGAAGAAGGCCTCAGAAATGTGAAATATGTATAAACAATTCAGACATGTTCAGCTGAATTGCAGAACATTGCAATTGCAATTGCAATGCAGAATTGCAGACTAGCAGTTTCTAAATTCTATTTGTTCACATTAAAAAAAAAAATTTTCCCCAAGATACATACATATATATATATTTAATTCACATGGCAAATCTCTGGACTGTATTACAAGGATAGTGGCAAACATCCCTATCACTACTGTAAAAGGAAATAAATCTAGGGAATTAGAATCAGTTCAAGTTGCAACAACTTGAAGGAAAAAAAAGATCTGATTTTGCAAAAAGAAGGGGCATTACAGAACATCAACCATCTTTGATGAGGAGGAATTCAGGATAATTAACTAAATTTGGATGTGTTTTTGTAAGAGATGCAAGACAGGAGGCAAATGTGTGAGTAGACTCTCCATCGCCTAACATCAGTTCTCATTTGATCAAAAACTGTCAGAAGGAGTGAATTGTTGCAAAATAGATTTGACTCAATATTTTATGTGTGAAAAGACTATATGAAAAAAGCTGCTTGTTTCATCCCACAAGAAAGAGAAGACAGCCATGAATTTGCCACCTATATATATTTGTTTAGGGTGTGAGTGACAGGAATCCAACCCTTTGAGTCTGGACCATCTAATGGTGTTACAGCACCACACTACTGACTTTCTGGACTCCTTTTTGTCCATATTGTGCTAGCACCTGAAAATTCAAGAAGATTTTAATCAAAAAACCCCTGTAAGCTGAAACAGGCCAGCAGCTGGGACAACCACAATCTCACAGCTAGAAAGGAATGTATTTAAGAGTTTTAAATTTAAGAGTAAATTTATTTCCATTATCTCGCTAACTAGGGGATCTCCAATGCAACACCGGGGCCAAGCAGAGGTACCCAAGCAGAGACACAGACACTGTTAAACTCGATCCATGATAGACGATCACTGGGATGCTCTTCACGCAGGCTCACCAAGAGTTATTCCCAGCTGCAAGGTCAACTGAGTAATTTGCAGTCCTCCTTGCCAGTTTTCTGCCTTTGACCCATTCCTTCCAACACTGGTAAAGTGGCACAGTGCGTCCTCAGCCACCTCACTCCTGGATCGTGAGAAGTGTGTAACTTGCTGATAGACAGGGCAGCCGTTCAGAGGGACCTTTGCAAGCTGCAAAAATGGGCTGATAGGTATCTCGGGACACTCAGCAAAGGCAAATGCCAAGTCCTGCACCTGTGATGAGGTATCCCCCTGCAAAACCACAGTCTGGGGCAGCTCTGTACAAAAGGAACTGAGGGTCCAGGTGAACAATGAGCTGAACACGAGTTAGAAGTGAGCTCTGGCAGCAACAAAAAACTGCATTTAGCAAGGGAGTAGCTTGGAAGCTGAGAGAAGTGATTGTATCCATCTGTTCAACACCCATGAGACTGCATCTGAAGTGCTGTGAGCAGGTCTGGGTCCTCATCATCAGAGAGGTGTTGACAAAGTGGAGAGAACCCAGTGTAAGAGCACTACAGTGTTTGTGGGCTGCAGGCTGTGCCAAGCAAGGGGAGACCAGGTGCTCGTTTAATCTAGATGAGACATCCAGGTGGATTGCAAGCTTCTGCTACCTAAAATGGGGGTTGTAGAGAAGACAAAGCCAGAGTCTCCTTGAAGACTTCTGTGAAATACTAAGAGATAATGGTCACAAGTTGCAAAAAGGGAAATTCCAGCTGGATAGAAGAAGGTTTGCAGCAATAAGAGTGGCTGTGCACTAGAACAGGGGTCAGAGAGACAGTGGTGTTTCTGGTGTTGTTTCAGAACAGGGCTGGACAAGGTCATGAGTAACCTGCACTTACTTGCAGGACTTACAGGAAGTCTTCTGAATGTCAACCAGACAGTATTTTCAGGCACAAATAGATGATGTGTGACATGTTTGTGTTTAAGACATTCCCACAACACCTGTTTTTCCTGGTTTTGATAGTCCAAGGTTGGTCCTTCCTTTGTGTTCTTGTTATTTTAGGAAAATTCAAAATGGTGTTTTTAGACTCAGTTTCGTGTTAGTGAATCTTTGCAGCAGAAAATTACTTTATGCAAACAAAGAACAAAAATTCAACCAGATAAAGTCTTTGAACTTTACCACAGTCACTCAAATAATAATAATGAGTTGGCAAAGTTTGACAATTATCATCTGTGTGAGAGACTTTGATAAGCCATGGCATCAGTCCTGTAAGTGTCTGTGTGATTGGTTACCCTCACCTACTTGGTTCACCAAGCGCAAAACCAGACAGCTGCTATAGAGGTTCTTCCATATCCGGCTCCAGAATTTTCTCACTACATGCTTCTTCTAACCTGGTATATTTAAATTGCATTTCAGAGCACTCTTTCTTTTGCCGTGCAGAAGGATCTCCACTCAGGTGTTTCTAATTTAATTTCCAGTGTAAGTAAGAGGTGTTGAAATTTCTATCATATTTACCTTAGAAAATATTTGTTTGGGAGAACAAATTTATAAAAGTTTGAAAAATTAACTTGGGTTCCTGAGAAGCACATAATACATATGTTTAGCTGCTGTTGCATATGTGTGTTGACAGTACACAGGGTAATTTGGTAGCAGTTTGACCATGTATGGTTTCCTCAGTAGCCTAGCATAGCTGGCTTGGAACTATGTTAAAAAAAATGAAGCAAAATTAGAGCTATAAAAAGTCACTGTAGTAGGATTTGTGTGGTTGCAAATAAAAATAAAACTTAGGTTCACAATCAGAGTGGTATTTTATTGCATGTCCTAATGTTCTGTCTGTGTCATAATAAATGCCAATAAAACTTATTGTTTAATACTCCTTTGATTTAGTTACCATTTGTTGCAGTCATGTGAACATATTAGGGTGGCAGAAGCAGTGATGGAATAGGATATTCTTTGCAAAATACAATAAAATCCTTTGTTTATACACTGTGCTGCAGAGCTTTTAGGGTTTTTTTCTTTTTAATTTAAAGACATTTATAAGCCACTCACTAAAGGATACAAATGTGAACTCTTAAAGATGCTTTGCAAAGATTTTTTTCTTGAGCTTTGTATTTTGGGGGAAGGCATGTCTATTTATTTGCATAAAAGTACCAGAAAAAAATCTCAGCTTGTCGCAGTCAAATTATTCATAAAATTTAGCAGACATAACATTTGAATTTAGGCTATGTGTATCATAGCTTCCAATGATTCCACCATTTGAAAATTATGTTTGATAAACCCATTCTTTGCATCTTGGAGTTTTCCAATAATGTTAGTTTGCAACTGTGAAATAAAAGCCTTTTAATGTAGTTAGCTGTTGGTCACTTAAACTAAAAATCATTGCATCTGTTTTGTCTCAGTAGGTAGAAACTTGAATGGAGTTTTATTGGATAAAAGCAAAGGAGAGGATAAATTCTAGAACTTTAAGTGAAAAATGAAAATTATTGTGGTCAAATGCCTTGGCAGGGTGTCTGTTTTCTCTAAACTTTGAAAACATTCTGTTGCTTTAACAGAAGAGCTATTTCATGCCTCTGCCATTTCCATTGTCATATATTTCTTATTTGTGATTTCTTAAATTTGAAAAATGTGCTTGATTCTTTGAAAAAGCAAACATTGTGAAACCCCAGACTCTTTGGATTAGACTTAAATGCGGAGAGGTCCTTCTCATCTTGCTCACCAACAAAAGATTGGAGCACGGTACAGAACACGGATGAAGAGACAGCAGATACCTTATTTATATAGTCACTGCTCCTTTTGGTAATGATTCCTCCCCGAATTACCCCTTCAAACTTCATGCCTGAGGTTTTTCTTTTGTTGGCATTCAGTTGCTTCAATGCAGAGTTTTAGACACAGCTGAGTTTTAAGCATCTAAATTAGCTGCTTAGGCTAGAAGAAGATCTCGTCTTTATAATGACCTGCAAAAAATAAAGAATGCACATGCTCCCTATTGACTGTATAGGGAGCTTGAAATTAGATGCCTCAAGATACAAACACAATTATATGTACAAAGTGAAGCATAAATATTAATGCTGTCAGGATTAATGCTGTTTAGTGTTTAGTGTAAGGGACCCCTGGGTGGGACCACTGGATACAGAAACAGTGGGAGTCACAAATGTGATGGCCACATAAAATGATGTATAGGGTAAGATTTTTTGAAATTTTTTTTTTCATGGATTTTCAGAGGGGTACATTTCCACTGAAAACTTCAGCGTACTTCTGTCGTTGGCACTGTTAGTTCTCAAATTATCTAATGAAGCATTTTGTTCCCAAATGCCCAGGAACAGTTTTTGTTTCTATTCTAAATCAAGATAAACTGAATCACGGCCCAGTATGACCCCTGTTCAATGACATGCAACTGGGCAGAGGCAGTGTTAGAACTAGAAGGGTGTTACTGAACATGGTATTTATACACTTGTAGTGTGAAACATGGCCTGCCTGAATGTCCTCCCAAAATTAAATGAACATTTGCAGCTTCATCTCCAGTCCTCCAGACTCCCATCACTAGGTAAAGTACTTGCACCTTGATTTCACAAGGACTATTAATGATAAGAAGCACTGCTTTGTATAGCAAGTGTTTGCAGATAGATCCCTAAATCGCCTGCTATGGAATAAAAATGAGAGCAAGGATTTTGAGGGAGGTTGAAACCACTGCTAAACCTGTTACTAATGGTTGATTAGAAATTTTATAACGTATCCAAAAAAGTGTTCAATAACATAGAAGAACATGCAAAAACAAGGCCAAGACCATATTTCTAAAGAATTTCCACAATCTCTACATTTTTATGTAGGAAATATCTCTTAGATATTGGATATGTAAGATATAAAAATAGCTGTCAGTTTGGTTTACATGAAATGGTGACAAAATCCTAATGGCACCACTGCAACTGTTGTAATAACCACATTTGTGAAGAGAATAATAAATTATGAGGGGTGAATCACACTTACTTCATATTCAATATGTTATTTAGACAATATAGGGATTCATACGGAATATATTTTTGTGTCCCTTCATTACCAGAAAAATAAAGGCACGCCAAAAAAATCCGTAACTTTATCAGTTTCTTTACTCAGCAGTCACAGAATTAAATTAATCTGCATTCTAATTCTGCCGGCATTATTGAAATTAGTTCAGGAATTCATACTCTGCAATTCATGTATATATTTTTCTTTTGATTGTACTTTATTTGGGAGATAGAAAAGTATGATGCTGTTTTAATTTTCTGGAGGACGAGCACTTTGCAGGAATAGAGATTTTCCAGAATTACATCAAATAACACCCACAGTGTACCTCATCTAGAGAAAACATTTCAAAGGCACAGGATGGAACAATTACTTTATTTACTCTAGGGAAAGGTCCCAATTTCAATAAGTCCATTGGAAAAATGACACTGACATCAGTGGGTCAAGATCTGGTATGGTTTAGGATTTCCTTGAAATTCCATGAACATTTTAGATCCAGTGCTAAGTGGTATAAAAGCATTTACCTTGTGTGTGGAGAGGCCCTGATCCCTTGAATACTTGCTGTTGGCTCCATCTGACATAGATGTGATGTCCCATTACTGGGAGGAGGCAAACAGACGTTCCCCAAGTTGTTCCTTGTAGAGCCTGAGCATCACCTGCCTGTAGGGGAAACTGTAGACAACGCAGATGTTGGGTGCCAGGCCTCACATTCTCACAGATAACTGCAGTGTCTCCTTTCTTATGCCGATTTATGTGTTATTTAAGGTCACTTGCTGGAGCGTGCCTTACCTCCTGTGATGTTCATCTACAGGATTATTACAAAGCCTGTGCATTTGTTGCATCTGTTGTGTATACTTTCTGCAGCAGACTGATTGACCTTACATGTTTTCGCTTCCTGCCAGTCATTGTCTGGCTAACAAGGAAGGCAGGAAGCAGCCAGAAAAAGAGCAGGCTTGGGATCACTGAAGCTGTGGGGAGAGGAGTCAGAATTTGGAGGAGAGTGAGGATGGATGGAAAACAGATGTTTTACGGAGGAGTGGTGGCAGTGGGGTGAAGCAATAGCAGATTTCAGGCAGAAAAAGTTATCATTGTTAAAAGTGTGAGTTTGATGCTGAGCTCTTAATACCAATAATGTATAGTGTGACTTTGTGTAGTGTAATCTTCTGTTCTGAGAAAAAGTATCAATCCTAAAGTGGCAGCAAACAAGTTAATCTTGTGCAAGTAAGGTAGAAAAAAAACTTTTTTACATACCGATTAAATTACTTGGCTTGAAAATACTTATTTTATAACATTCTGCAGCATTATTTCTCCCTGATGTTTTCCCTCTGATTTTATGTGGTTGCACTGGAATTATCCATGGTCATCCTTCTGCTGTATTCCTGGCATTTACTGACTACAGCAGCAGAACACGGTTGAGGTGTGAATTTGGGAGACAGGGTGCTGGAAGAAAAAAAATCAAGCAGAAACACTGGAAGTCTGTACATTTCCCAAGAGTCAGCTCTATAGAACTTATTAATTGGGAAGAGAGGCATGATTTTGGACTAGCCTTGAAATTTTTCGGAGTGCAACCAAGCATTCTTCTGAGTGCAGAATGTCAGACAGAGTAAAATCAACACATAAGAGGTAACTAAAATTGCCTTTTCCAGCAGCTGTTTTTCTGAACAGGACACATAATGATTTAGTATTACAGAATCACAGAGTAATTCAGCTTGGAGGGGATCTCAGGCAGTCATCCTGTCTGACTTGTTGCTCAGAGTAGGATTGGCTCTAAGATCAGAGCAGGTGGCTTGGGACTTTAGCCAGTTTGGTCTTTAAAACCTCCAATGATGGAGATGACACAGTCTTTCTAGGTGACATGTTCCACTCCCTGATTATCCTAACAGAGAAAAAGGGTTTCCTAATATCTGGTAAAAGCCTGCTTTTTATCTTGTAACTGTTGTCTCTTGTGCTTCCGTCCTGTACCACTGTGTAAAGAGCCTGTCTCTGTCTTCTCCACAGCCTCCCAACAGGTACTGGCAGTCTTCTAGTAGGTCCAAATCCTTCTCTCCTCCAGGCTTAACAAGCTGTGGTCATTCAGCCTTTTCCCACAGGACAAGCACTCCAACTCTAACCACTTTGGTGTCTTTTCACTGAGCTTACTCCAGTTTATCTTGTACTGGGGATTGAAAACTTTATGCAGTATTCCAGATCTGGTCTAATAAGTGCTGAGCAAGGGGAGATATTAACTTCTCTGAAACTGCTGGATGTGTTGCTGTTAATACAGCCCAGGAAGCAGTTGGCCTTCTTTGTCGCTGCTGATGCTTTGCCTTGTTGACCCCCCCAGACAAGAGAGCTGTGACCCAGACGAGGGGATGCTACTTTATTCTGGCTTTACCTCTTCTGCTTACCTCTTTCATTGGCATGGTCCTGGAGCCTGAAGGTTCCAGCTATCCTGTGGATGGATGGATCAAAGGGTGTTTCTTCTCAGAAAAGGTAAGGATAATCCAGGGCTGCAGATATTGCGAGATAAGCTGCAGCCTTTGTGTAATGGATGCCACAGAAGTACCTGTATTGCATGTGCTGGGTCTGCAAACACAGTGTCTGTATTTCCTTTATAGTGAATGGAGTCAGACTGGTTTCTTGTTCAGTGAAGCAGGAGTCAGGCCCTGACTGGTTTAAGAATTTTTCTTCACAATCCCTTTCCTCCCACCATTTGATTTTCCTCAGCTCAGCAAAAGTCTGAGAATCTTAATTTCACACCCTTGTTGCAAATCTGAGATCACAAACAAGCAAACATCAGTTCCAGCTGCCTTATCAATTTTTTAAATTTTGTAGACGTATTTGTTTCTCTTCGCTTGTCTTTTTACCCTTTTCAGATGAAAATGACACTTGGCAGCAAGAATGGCCGAGCTACTGAAATGAACTTGAGAATGATACTGAGAAGCAAGGCATTTGCGTGAGCATATTTGTAGAGAATTAGGTTTCAGGTGGGTGTAATGTGCCTGTTGCAGAGGTTCTGTGGTAAAATTTACTGGAGCATAACGTAGAGGATTTGAAAGACACGGATAAGCCAAACCAACATATGTGTTTGCACTGTTTAGAGTGACATTTACAACACAGGGTGGTAAACCAACCTCATTTCAAAATGAACCAATTCTCCAGGCACCATGTAGATCAGCAGGAAGTGAAGCCTGTACTCAGAAAAAGGCCAGAAGAGAAACTAGCACAGTTTGATGGACTACCAAGCCCTGCACTGGGGTCATGACAGGAGTGAGAAATGAAGGAAAAGCTGGCAGTCAATGTACTTAAAGATCAGAGAAAGAAGAGCAGTGCAATTGCCTTTAGATCCCATGGTAAAATTTTTCGCCTACCAAAAATGTATTTTTCAGTAATATTACATTGAAAAAGTAAGGTATTGTGGTGACAATAACTTTATTGAAGCCATTTCCTGTCAAAAACAAGGTGCCTTCTGTCAATTTTATAGTTACCAAAGAATAAGCCAGGTCTTGTGTGGCACTTAGCCTAGTCAGATCCCAGAATACATCATGCTTCAGTTCACACCAGGTGTGGTCAGAGGCAGATGTAGCTGCAATATATTTTCATTGAATTTCACCAATTTAGGTGCACATTATTTGGCATTCACAGTAGCTGTTTAAATAAAGTGTTACTAAAACAACTCTCATTCAGTATACCACAACTTTATACCATGCATTCGTATTCTCAGAGATGCTATTAAAATTAACAGTTGTTATTTCCCCTGTAGTTAGCAGTAATACAGACACTCCAAACACCTGCTACAAATTACCTAAACCTGTCATTCAAATAACTCTTTCGACTTCTACAAACCAAACAGTTGTATCCAGTCTGTGTCCAGCTTGGGGACAGGTGTACTTGCCCATGAGATTGCATGTATAGCAGCTGTACATGGGCAATTAGGCTAGAAGCTTTAAAACAGGAGAAATTACAAAAGAAGATATAGAGACCTCTGAAGTTTGGAAATCAGCCTAGTAGTAGATAACTGAGTGAGTACTGACTTACAAGTCAGCCTTCTAACTCCTCCTGCTCATTGTTAGAAAATGCTTTTTTCTGGTGGTTCTATAGACATGATTTGTAGTCAATTCCAAAGTGTGACAGAACGTACATGCACAAAAAGAGGGTTTATTTTACAATGATAAACAAAATGAACAGCTACTTCAGGCTGGTGATTATGTTGCACTGCAAGCCTAGGAAGATAAAAGGTTGACTTCCTAGCACCACTATTTTCTTTCAGAACCACCAATTTCTTTCTCGCTTGCACGCTTTCTGATCTCCCAAATTGTCCTTTCTAATGACACAGCTTACGTGCATGTAATGCTTTTCGCCCAGAACAATGCCAAAGTGCCATACAGACCCAGCATTGTATTAGTGAAGCCTCACAACAAATGCATGTTTCTGTATTAGCACTCTCTGGAAAAAGGACCTTGTGTACATGACAGAAAGTACATCAAGAAGAAGAGAGCGTGTATATTGACATATGATATAAATTGTTACATTGAGAGCAAAGATTAGTGTAGAACCTTCAATGCTGTCTGTATTCACTTTCAATAGTTCAAGAGTGTTAAAGACATGTTAGTTAAGGCTTCATGATTTGTAGGATAATCGGTAGATATTCCTGGCTTCTCTAATTTATGGGAGCAAATTAAGCAAAAAAAGCAAAACCCATGAAATGTACTAAAAAAGAAAAAAAAAAAAGTTGTCATTCTGGTTTTAGTCTCACCACATAAATCGGGTTTTCATTTGCATTTTGCTTGTTATGGTTTTTTGACAATAGATGTCTACAACTCTCCTTTTTCTGTAAAGGGCAAAAAGCACAGATTTTATGATGATTGTTTTGTAAGTGAAACTAATATTGAACACTTTTTGGTTTGCATTTAATAGCCAAAACATTTTTGTGAAGTATACAGCAATTTTAAAAGCATACAATGTTACAAACCATATTATATTTCATATAGCTAAAGCTTGCATTTTTAAGTGTTACCTATATTTCCCCATTAGTTATAAATCTTGCCCTTGATAAGTCCTCTGGGATATAAACCTGCTGAACTTTGCAGCTATTTATTGTCTCTACAGGGGATTTAATAAAAATCCTGCATAAAAATCTCTCAATTTCCAGGAATTTCAGTTCTAACTTTGACCCTTGGGTTTCAGCAAGGTCTAAACCAGGCTGATTATCTCTCCATAATTACAGTATTACACATGCAGTACTATACCCTTGTAATGATATGAGACTGTTTTTTCTTTGCTTGTATGTCAGATAATCAAGCTTTTCATAGAAAATCTACTCTGGAAAGAGCCACTGCATAGTCGAACCTTGCCAAAACTGTGGGGACCTAAACGTGTAGCGTCTCTGCAACTGCCATTTTGGCACACGACAGGAAATGGCACACACTGTATCTTGGTATACTCTCTGCAGGCATTTCTGTGCTCTGGGTCTGTTTGTACATCCCATCTTATAGTTCTTGCACACCTCTTGTGTCTCTTCCTGTGCCATTGTGTGCCCATGAGAACTGGTCGTTGCATGAATAACACATTTCCACGCACTCCGTTATTGAGACGCATCAAAGTTTTAAAATAGGGTCTTAAAAACAGCCCTATCATGCTGGGGTGAATTTTCCCAGCAATGCCCATTGATAGGCAAAACTCTGAACTCCTTATCAATAGCTAAGGCCCTACTGACACAAATACAAGGCCAGGCACTCAGCATTGTTTCCTCATCCTCATGAGCAGAAATGCTCGGTGGTATAAAATAAAATTCCCTGTCACAAGTGTGACAAAACTGAACTTACTGTACCATTCCCTGCCTTGTGGTTTTGATTATTTTCTCAAAACTCTGGTGACCTTTGCAAGGGTAAGAAGCTGCTGTACCATGACACAATGACAGCGATCACCATCATCTTGCTTAGTGGTTTGCCTGGAAATTGCTTGCAGTTTAGGAAAGTTTTCCTTTTAATTTAGTGCATATGTGAAATAAATTATACTATGGAATGGTGCTGTCAAATATTTATTTAGTATCTCAGTACTTTAACTCACTTGCCCATCAGATAAAATTAGTTTTGAATTCTTTTATACTGACATCATTTTCCTAACTTACAAATTCCCTCTCAGACAGAGAAGTAACAAATGTTTGCATTGGCCTGTTGTGAATAGCAGCGATGTTTAGGAATTTTAATGTACAGTTTAGTGTTTTTATAATGTCACTGTGAATCAGTGCTTAATTTTAGCTGGAGACAACTTTGTCCTTAAACAACTTTCTTCGTATATTTTTCTATTTTCTAATTCAGCCTGAGTGTTAATGTTGGCTCCTTTTAGATGATTTGCATGGAGTTTCAAAGGCATAGGATTTCCCAAGACATTACTAAGCAGCAACAGTGGCTGCAAAGCCAAGTGTATATTGCTGGATCAACAAGATTGGCTTCTAACAATCAAATAGAAAACATAACTGAAAATAATGACTAGTGTTTTGAGAATTGTTTTACTGTGTGTGTTACAGTGCCAACATCTTTCTACATAATCCTGCTGATTATCTCTCGTAAAAATAGCATATTAACTTGTGAAGTTTATGAAAATAAGGTCTGCTCTAGAATGTGTTGAAGTCTATGCAACTAGTTTTAAAATAGCTTTTCTTCTCAATATTTTCTTCATACAGGATGATAAGTTGTTGTCTGATACTTTAAGCCCTTAGCTGAAAAATTTTTACAGAATTAAGTTAATGATGTACTGCACAGAAGTAGCATCTTATTTGGATTCGTTTTGTGTTGCTAAAGGTTGTTCAAAATCCAAAAACTAAACCCAGACAAAAATTAATCTACATAGTTTCGCTGAATTTGCTTGCTGAATTGTAGTAAATCTTGAACACATAAGTGCTCTAATAACGCTACATTCCTACTGTGTATTTACCTTTTTTCTTAGTGTTTTGCATGACTGAGAATTTCATCGCTGTCAACTTTCAGTCAGAGGATAGAACATATTTGAATAAGCTTTGCATGGCCAATGTAAAAAAAAAGTAACGGTGCATGAAATTATGGGGTATGGTTTATTATGAAACTCCAGTTTTTCAGGTTTCTGGTTGGATTCTGTACCTTAAAGTTTTGCCTGTGTGGCTGTCTTATGCCCACGTCACTAGTGAGGGATCACCAGAACAGACAAGTTCTTGGGACCACTGGTGGGAATGTTCCTGAAGTCATTAGTGGCGAACAGTAGAAACACGGGAAGGTGAAAACATCTCTGCCCCTTGTCTGCCTGGAGAGAAAGCAAATCTCTCAGTTTGTATGCTGACTGACAAAGGCAAAACTTGAAAAAAAAAGTTACTTTCTGAAGTGTGTCATTTTCTAGAAAGAGGCAGCACATCAAATCTGTGATTTTATTAGTTATTTTACTCTTTATTGATGAAAAGTCCTAACTGTGCTTTTATAAGGACTGCTTCTGTTTAACTGAGCCATATCAGCTTTGTACTAGAAGTTGTAACAGAAGCAGAAATTAGACACAACCTGGCAATACAGCCTAACTTAACAGAGTCCAGCTTCTGTGGGGCCATTTACGTTTGTGGTCATATAGAACAGTCTGTTACAGGATTATCCAAGAACAGAGTGAGCTCAGGCTGAAGAAACTCTAAATAGTACATTTGTACTCTGAATTCCTCAGTCATAACCAAGCATGTAGCTTTTATTTTTTACATTGGGTTCTGCACAACCAGACCATAGAAAATATTGCCTCCACCATTTACAGTGAAGAAGGCCAAGATAAAAAGGGGCTGAGGAACTGAGGAGCTGAAACTGTGGTGTGTGGATGGACTGCAGAGCTTTTTCTTGTGGTTCATTGAAAAAAAACATTTAAGAACTGTAACATCGTAGGTTAAGCTACCAGTACTGGAAGGGAACTGGGTCTGCAAGTAGATATTTTCCTTACAAAGTGGTCTGCTGACTGAAAATCTGGAGCACCATCAGAGTTCAACTAATTGAGCCAGACAGCTTGTTAGACTGTCTTATAAAAGTTGGATGTCTGGCTAGATAACTTTTGGCACTTTGAAGAATAGGGAGGCAGATTTATGAACTGGACAAATGAGCGTTACAGTCAGGAATTTTTCTAACAGCTTGGTTCTATCTCTGAGAGACCCTTTGACTCTCTAAAAGGTGCCGCTTCAAAGGACACTTTCTGCCAGATTTTAAATGCACCATGCAGCCTTGGATATTACTGCAGATTTTAAGCACCTTATCTTCCTGTGCAGCTCAGGAAAGAAGCAGGGTAAATTTTAGAGCCTGTTTTATTCCCATTTATGCGGTACCATGAAAACTTGAACATGGCCAGAATGTTCAGGAAGGAGACAGGTGTGCCTGCATGTAGAGGAGGAACAGCATGGTGTTAACATGCAGAAAGAATTGGTGCACTTCTGGAAAGGTGAACCTGAATCTGTGATCTCCTAGCATTGCTGACACTTTAGAGGCACTCATCTTCCTCACGCCATGCATGCAACAATGGCAGGCACCTCTGCGACACACCCACAAAACCCTTGTCCTCGGTTCTGCATGGACAGGAATTGTTAAACCCCTTCCATGGCTGGCTCTCAGCCACTGAGCCCTAACTCGCCATGTCCTGAGCTACACCACCAATTAGCCTCCATATGCTCAACCCCAGCAGGCAGCCAACAGCAGCGCTGCCAAGGTTTCTGCCTTTGTTTCTGCCCTGTCGGTGTTGCATGTCATTCCAGTTCAGATCCATCAAACTATCCACCGCAGAAACTGAAACACCGTGGGCAGAGGAATACACAAAATAAGAATCTCTTGGAAAAACCCCAGTCTCTAGAATTGCAAATAGCTGTTTTTCTTCTTTGTATGCTGCTTCCCTTATGGATTCCACGATTTCTGAGCTTTAGATCAGCTCAGAGAGGAATAGATAAATTCATGTCTGGAAGTGATTGAAAAATAAGACAGCAGCTGCACAGAGAGGCACGTGTTGTGGGGTATTTCCGGTATGACCAGGATGCCAGACACCTTGCCTACACAAACAGAAGGAAACAACTGAGAACTGGGAACATCATCACAGGTTTGTAATTTTTTTGATGGTTCTTCTCCCTCTCATAACAAAACAAAGTAGAAAATACAAAGATTGATGAGAATTGAACACCTTTTCACCCGTCACAAAGATCTGCTCAAGTTCGGAGAAGCTTTGTATGCAAGCTGATCTGTTACTGAGATATCATTGAGGCTGTTAAAAACAAAGCTAAGGAAAACCCCTCACACCCGAGGTGAAGATGATGCTGTGGCTTAACATGTTCCCTTTTCATCCCTGGGAACCTCAGGACAAATAATTCTCACCGCTTGCCAGTGGTGTCACACTACCTCTCCTTTTGCCCCTATTTGGTCTCTGCGATCACGAGAGGCCAGGTGGCCTAGTGGACCAGCCATAGAAAAGACACAGAAAAGTACATTGTTTTCAGAGCCAGACTTGGGAATTGAGAAAGGAGGAAGCAAAACTGTCACAAAATTCCTCTATTCCTTATTTCAATCACCACTTCTTCTTTCCACCAATTTTCAGGGTGCACACTGCTGATTTGCAGGCAATAGATTTTAACAGTCACTCCTAAAAAAATCTTACACTAAGATTTAAGGTAAGAGTAGAAGAGGAAGCAAGTGTATGGATAAAGCTCAGGCTGATTTTTGGCAAATCCTCTGCTTGATCTGTGCTGCACTGTTGCCAGTGCTAAGTGCTCCAAAATCATACGTGATGAGGGCAGCTTAAAAATAATCAATTTGGAGTTCCTTTTTATTTGCCTTCTGGCTTAAAAATAATCAATTTGAGGTTCCTTTTATTTGCCTTTGGTTTCTTAGCCTTCAAGGTACACTCAGATAATGTTTTCTCAGAAACCATGTGTGCTAGAAAGCTGCTTTCTCTTTTCCAAATAAAAATTACTATTTCTTAAGTCCAGGCCTATCCCTATGCTAAGTTTTCATGTACAGAATAGCATAAGATGTGCAATAAGCTTACTACAGGTGAAATCATTCATCTTGTTCACCCCATGTTTTGTTCTGTTTGCTGTAGCCTAGGGAAGGACAGAACAAGAAGAAAGTGGACAAATTAGTATGAACAAAACATGAGAACAGAGAGTTAGGGGAGGAGAGGCAGCAACTTAATGGAACAAGAAAGAGAAAGGAAGGCAAGGGTGGAAACCAAAACAAAGCAGAAGGATGGAAATATTCACCATGGGAAAGATTTAGGAGGAGAAAGCAAAGCTAACAAAGAGCAAAGATAATTCTGCCTATACCTGTCCTTTAGTATGACAGCTGCTTTGGAGCTCTGGAAGCTATCAGGGCTATGAATAACTATGAATCTGTAATTAATTATTCGAAGTTGTGCCAATATTTAACCAAGGATTAGCTCTGCCCAAGTAAATGGGCAGCAGCAGGTGGACCTCTGGAGACCAAGTATTTTCAGACTTCTAAATGCTGCACACTCATGTAGTTCTGCATATATGTGTCTTCTAGTGGGCCAAGTTAACTTGACATTCAGAGATTTTTAGAGAGTTGGATTGGAGGGACACTCCTCAAATTCTTAGATCTGAAATTAAATCTGCAAAATTTGCTTTCTTTAGCAGGTATGTAACCCTGCTGAGGGCTATCACAGTCTGATTTTTGAGAGGCTGAGTATATGTGATACATGACTTGCAAAAGATTTGAAGGAACAATTCAGCAAAACACAGAAGTCTGGCTATTTCTTCAAAGTAGAAGGTTCTTCTCTATTTTAGAATTTCTTCCCCTTTTACTCTTCTGTATATTTTTGCTACCATGTCTCCTGTAGCATTCCTTATCCCTTTCATGTGACATAGAATTGTCTTTCCATTGCTCTAACTCTTTTGTATTTCTCTCTCTGCCCCAAAAATCAGAGACATCCTACATAATGTACATTGAACTGCCTCCCATGTTCTTTTAAATATGACAGATTGAAAATATCTTTATATCAAGATTATATATATATATTTATAGGCAGATTTCTATAACATGAGCCATAACATGTTCTGTTTGCAACCATCTCCACTTACAGCTTGTGAAATCGATGTGTCACGTTTAGTATCTGCTTAGCCACTCCTCATATCCCGGGTCCCTATGGAATGAAGAGTAATTAATGTGTTACCTAGTTCGGGAGGTTTGATTTAGCTTTGTTGTAGTTGGTGAGCCATATTTAATCTTGGTAAATGTCAGGATTTTTTCCCCCCCAGATTTCAAATGCAAAGCCAAAATTAGAGGAAGGGTCCTTGTATACAATCTACCTGGAAGGAAGTGTTCTCGCTGACTGATGAATACATAACCAGAGAAGCATTGGTTCTGTGACTTGGACAAGAAGCTAAGGTGGCTTTAATGATACAACTCTGACCAGTAAAAGGTCAAAACACAGAAAAAACTTGAATTTTCATTAACTTCTCTCTATTGCACACAGAGGCACAGAATATTTGCAGTTGGCATTCACATGCAAAGCTCTCTCTCATCTCTCCTCCCTTAAGACTCCTTGGCTTAGTAGTAAGTACTGGCTGTGCTCTGCAAGGGCAACAAATAGACCAAAAGAGACCAAGAATGGTCAGGCAAACAAAGAGAAAAGATGGATTGATAAATATGCTGTAACTAAAGACGAAACAAGATTGAGACAGGATTTATTTCAGGCATTATGTGTTGGTCGATAATTCATTGCTGATTTAAAATTCACTCTTAGTAAAGTAATTTGGACAGCAATGCCTTAGCTACTGAAATTAGATAAAATTTATTGTATAATTAAATATTGGTTTATTTATTAAAATATTCTGTCTGATAGCTTGCTATATAACCTTCCTAACCCATAGATGCTTTTTTTGTGGAAATATTGAACTTTAAATCTAACTTGATTTCATTCTTTAGAGCATCTTTTTCATACATGTAATGAAACATATCACATACTCGTGAGGCACACAGAAAAAATACAAAAGTTCTCCAAGTGGGAAGCCTTATCCACCTATGTCATTTTGGTGGTATCAGCATATGATGAGGTCTGCAACATTAGATCCATGTTTGCAAATCACCTATTGCCAGCTCTTGAGCTGCCAAAATAAAGAACCAGGGAAAATATTTCTCTTTTTTTCTCTCCCTCCCGCCTTCTCCTACACCCACACGAGCACACCCACCCATATGTGGGTGTGTGTGCATGCATGCACGTACACACAAAAAGCTTCTGTTTCCATTCCCTTCTCTCAGCTTCTTTGTACAATTACAAATTGCAGATGTTCCAAACTTCAGGGCAGGCTTCAGTTTTGTTTGCAAGTGAAATATATGATTAATATGTTAAAAAATAAATTACTCATCTTCCCAATAGAAATATTCAACCCCGAACTGTCCTAGAAATACAGAGTTATTACAAATTTTCTTCTACTTAGGGAGCTAAAATGACCAATTCTTTGAGGACACACGATGTTGATTTTTCTTTTCTTTTTTTTTTTTTTTAACCAAATGAGAGATAATAGGTCTTTTTTTCCCTAAATAAATATTTTAATATCAAAAATATCCAGGCTACTTCCACTGCTAAAAGTGCATGTTTTGGTGTCCGTTTAAATGTAATGTGACAACATATTTATATTTTCAGGGGTTTTTTGGCTAATAATAATCATCTACTATTTTTGTAGTGGGTAATAAAAATCAATGGTTGCAATATTAGTAGCCTGGCATCTGTGGACACACCAATTACAGTTCCTCACATTATTCAACTCGAACCCATTTGCAAGAGCTGACCAGTTCAAGGGGCTGACAGTAACTCATAGACTGTTAAGACCATATTTTGGTACAGAAATTATGTTATTGCCCAACCCCCATCACCATTAGGGGGTTGTGGGGTTTGCCTTAACAGTTGTTCAGTTGTTAGTCAGCTCCTGACTACTGGACTTACTGCAAGGATGGGAGTGTAGTGAACTTTAGATGTTTTGGACGGTATTTGGCAGGCAGCGTGAACGTGGTTTGAATGTTGTTCATCCATTTTCTTGACACAAACTGAAGGGCGCATTGGAAGGGAGAAGATGCAAGGTGATGCTCCCAAAGTGAACCCTAACCATTGTAAAACTGATGGCAGGTAGGTCTGCTGATACAAGTTTCTTGGGTATTTGACACGCCACTCACACATCCACACATCCCACCCCAGAAGAGCTGAGTGTCAGCAAGAGACTCAGAAGCTGAAGAGTTGGAGGAAAGATGCAGAAAGATGCAGGAGAAGAGATTGAGAGAAATCTGATAAACGTATTTTCTGAATAGATGGAGGTGGGGGAATTGGGAAAACAGAAATTTGGCCTCCCTAGCCTAAGAGGAAAAGAGCTTGATAATTTTCCTTCGATCCTCTTTTCCATGCTTAATTCCCCAAACTCCTACAGTAGCTTGGAAACATCTGCATCTGCATGAGCTTTTCTGATCTACTCTCTATCATATTAATTCTTCCAGTGATCTTTACATATCACTCAGAAGCCTTATGCTCCCAAATGCTTAGTTCCATGCTTCTCAAGTACCAGTATATATTGGAAAGGTCATGGAGAGGTGTGAAAGAGGTCTTACCTGAAAGCATGCTCTGAGGAAAAAGGGAAGATGGGGAGGGTGGAACGTTATTTTCTTCTCAAGTATGAATGAGCAGCTATGACAAGAAAGACTCAAAGCTTCTTCAGCATTTCCCATTTTCCTATTCTTTATGGTCTTACCAAGAATTTACAGTGACCTTAGTAATGGCATGCTTGGCTTGTGCAAGGAGGGAAGGCATTTCAAACATTGATATCAACAGCCTTGCTTTCAACTCCCTGTACTCAGTTCTGCTGAGTTAGGAAACATGACAGCCTTATCCTGACTGCTACAGCATGTTTGAGCAATGTCATTTTCCCCAAGTGGAATTAGGACAACACAGCACTTTAGGGTTTGCATAAAACTCTACTTAAAAATACTACTGGCTGAGTGCAAAGCACTATCACAAGTTCTTGCATAACATTTACAAACTGCAAAGCGTCCAGGCCAAAACTCACTTATATTTCATGACTATACCATGTCTGGTTAATGTGATAGTCTGCCATAAAAACCTTCTGCTTCAGCAGAGCCCCGCGCTCCCTTTGGCTCAGCTGTTCCTTCTGCCATGACCTTGAATCCCAGGCACTGAGGTGAAGAACTTTCTCAGTTGCCTTTGCTCGATACAGCACTTGGTCACACCCCCAGCAGCTGAGAAGCTGTGGGGTGGATCAGAGCCACAGGTTGAGCCACATAAACGTGCAGTAAATAGATTTTAGTTGAATTGGTTGGTGCTGTAAAATGCTGGGGTTTAGGCAGGCTGTATTTAAGAGGTCTGCTATTTAAATTATTACAAATAGACTGGTAACCCACTCCCAGGAGGCACAAAAAATGCCAAGTCAGTTTAGTCAACTTGTAAGTTTTTGGCAGTTTAGCGTTTGACCAGTCAGCTTTTGAACATCAGCCGTGGCTGCATGGCACAACACCCAGCCCCTGTGTCACACACAGCACTAGAGGGCAGGGCTAACACCTGATGAGAAATTAGGGTGCCTTGAGGTCCAGGGAATATACCTTAGAATGCAGTTAAACAAACTTCTAGGAGCTAGCTGGAGAAGGAAGCTGAGACACAAAAGTCAAATTATTAGGTGACTGGTCAAGTAAATGCTAGGCTATGCTTAAATACTAATTAATTGCTATGCTAGAAGCATGACAAACACTGCAACCGTGGCCTTGTATATTCCCCACTGCTAGCTGGGAGCATTTGCAGCTCCAAGGAACCCCTCCTCCTCCTGTATTTGCAAGGGTCTGTTTGCAAACAGAAGGACTGAAAGTGTCCCTTCGAAAACCAAAGCTGAGATGCCAGAGCACAGTTCTGCAAGAGGAAGGAAACTCCATGCCATGTGCTGTGTGCCAGGAAGGTGGCAACTTATAAATTTGCTGGTGCCAAAGTCCTCCTGTTACTGGCCCTATAGCGTTTCTGGGTCTCCAGGCAGTGCGGCTCACAGGTGGCTGGAGGCACTCGAAGTGGGAGTGGAGGGAGATGGTGTGAGGTTGTGAGATACATGCTGAAGGTCAGCTGTTGTGTGTTGGTCCCTTTGTGTGCAGGGTCTGCAGCACAGCACCTGCTGCTGCAGGTACAGGTGCTGGTGTGAGCACCCTGCTTTGGAGGAGACTCACAGCACTAGTGAGACTTTAGAAAGGGACTGTCTTGTATCTGATGGTTGCCCTGGGACTGTGAGAAGATGAGCCACATTCCATGCTTGCTCATGCCATGCTGCACATCCATGGTGTGAGCTGTTCAGCAGCTATAGACTGGGTAGATGCAGGCAGCCTTGGATTTGATTGCTCTCTCTCATCTAACTGCAGACCATGTCTGGTGTCAGCTGGAGAGTGTGAGTAACTGGATGAAATAGTGACATGGGAGTGGTTTGTCTGCAGGCTCGACATGGAAATCTAGGCAAGGTATTAGATTCTTATCCACCTAGACTATTACAGATGCCCACAGAGAACAAAGAGAAACCATTTGGGTAAAATTAAGTACTTTTCTACACTGCTACATAACTTTCGCCCATTAAAGTGCTGCAAGGCCTTAAAAAAGGAAGAAGTGAAAGTTACCACACTCCCCCAGCCAAATAACACCAAGAGCAGCTGAAAGTTTTGTTTACCTCTGTTTGTCAGAAAAAAGAATTGAATTAATTTTGTATGTTACTAATATTGCAGCTGTTGTTTTATGACCAGATAGCTTCATTCTTTTCTTGAGACTGCTCAGCCTCCAAGAAGTGAAGTGTGATTTTTACAGTTTGCATGGCAATGATTTATATGAGGGTCATGGCCTGTCACATGACAATGCCTGACCCCACATAACATGATGTAAGTATAAGAATCACACTCTTTCTTAGGGTCCGCAGCTCCATGACACAGGTCACTGTGTTCAACCCATCACCCACAAAGTGGGGGAAATATGTCTTTTCCCTTTTTTTTAAAGTTTCTTTTTTTTTTTTTTGTCAGCTCCCTGAATTACTTTCAGGTAGTTCTGCACATTTCTACTTTTTCATTTAATTAGGTGCAAACACTCTGTATAAATAAAATAAAAAGTTCCCTGCAGCTAGTAGACTGTTGCAGACTGCCAGACACTGAAAAATGTTTGTCTGTGTTGCTGTTGCCTAATATTTCACGTTTATAAACAAAGAAATCATTCTCTCCCTCTTTTTTCTCTCAAGTTTCCAGTTAGCTTTTGGGGGTTAGAAGCTTGGATACAGCTGCAGAATAAGTTTGGACCCCGGTATACAGTAGGTGTACTATCCACGAAAACAATAGGCGTACAGTGCTACCAAGATTTCCTGCCTGCCTTTCAGTCACACAGACTCCATATCCTTTAGGAGATGTCTTTGCTGTGCTTGTATGTAAATGCTATATCATCTATTAGGTATTTCAGGTCCCTTTACATGGTTCTTTGGAAGTCAAGCCATAATTCTTTATGTCCTTTTTCTAGCAGGGTCACAAGGCATAGACTTCCCCAGTTATAATGATATGATACCTCAAGAGTATCTATAAAGAACTTTTATTGATTTACTAAGAACATATCAGAACGGTGTGTAAAGTTGGTTATCTCTGTTTGCATGTGAAGAGAGAGTCTGCAGAGGTTGTGCAGGCTTACAAACTGATGTGTTACTAAGATGCAGAAGCCAAATCCTCTTGGTTTCCACAGCCACCACCACTGTATCTATAGAGAGCCATCATCAACATGTCTGGCCTGTGGGAAACCAGTTATTTGGTAGCATTTATATATAGATCAACTGGTATCTGGAGGTTTGGAAATGGTAACTCATACCTGGGCATGGATCACCCCAAATAGTTGCAGAGTTATCCTGTAGTGCCATAATTCTACGTAGATGCCACAGCTGAGCATAGGGCACTTAAAAAACTCTATGCCTCAGTTATTTCTGTATTTATCTCCTTTCAACTTCATCTCGAGGCAGTGCTTCAGATCTTCCAGACTGTATTATAGATTCTAATAATCATGCTGGTTAGAGAAATTTAGTCACCACCTCGCTCATACATTAATCTGGATCTCTTTCTTAAAAAAAGTAATGAAAATTTAGGACGATAAGTAAACCTAAAGGTTATATCCCATTTAAATTCAGTTCTTCAAGCTAAATTATGCAGACTGTCAACATCTGAACCTATTGCATTATGCAGAGAAACAAGTTAAACAGAATGTCATGCTTTAGTGACACAAGAGAGAGGTATCTTTTTCTGAACAGAAACTTTATTTCTATTGCGCTTTATTCTGATGTGAAAAGTGACCTTTCCTATCACTTTCCAGCATTCTTCAAACACCAGTTTTCTGGCCAGCTGCAGCACTTTAACAAATCTCCCACCACCTGCCCAGCTTGGCTTAAGATAGCAAATACTTCTGGGTGTCTATTTGCTCAAGACTTGAGGATCCTAGTCCTTATCTTGCAAAGGCTCAAGATCATGTGTTAGAATTTGCAGAATTGGAGCAATGTTTACAGTGTATAAATTTTCAGTGGCAGAAAGTAAATATTACCAGTAGCAGATATGAAGAGACCAAATAAAATAATATCTATTGTAAATATATGTGTTGCTGTTGGCAAATGTGTCTTTATTCACTTGTATTTGTTTTAGGTGTTTTATTTAGTCTTAAAAATCGACTCTAACTTGAATGACATATTCTAGATGTAAATGTGCACAGATGCTGTTCAGGTAGTAGATGTCCAAACCTTTATTGTGCTCTTCACGGCACACAAGTGTCTTGTGTGTGTGCATTCATACATATGTACATACTTTATAACCCAGTGCCTTCACGTGTCTTACTCACTACATAAAAGTTTGCACACAGTGAAGCACTGTTTTATAAAATATCCCCATTGGCACCTTCACTGCTCCCAAGGCAGGCAAGATCTATCAATGGTGTAAAGCTGCAGGCACAATTAATCTTTTGTAATCTGTCATAATACATTGTATTTTATACACTGAATAGTCTGACTGATGTGTTACTGTAGTGCTATGCATGCCAGAGTTTCTGAGCAAAAGGTTATATCTGTTTCTAAGCATCTTAACTTCCAGATTTCATGTTGAGATTTTGGTTCCAAGAAGGATTTGATTCTAAAAGCAGGATTTTTTCTTGATTAATGTTGATTTCCATGCAAAACCATGCATATCTTCTAAGTATAAAACCTATTCTGCTGAGCTGTATAAATATCTTCCAAAATACACTACAACCAGGAATTTCTGCTGATAGAAGTATAAGACTAGAAGGAAAACTGTTTGGCAGTGACATACTTACCTTCCCGGAATTAATAACTGGTAAAAGTCCTTACCTTTCCACATTTACAGACTTACTTTACAGTTGAGACGGGATGGCAAGAAGAAGCCAGGTCATTCTACGAACTGTTCATGCCTTCAAAAAGGAACAGATCTTGTGGTCTTGTGGTAATTCTTTAAAATTGGTAAGATGTTCTACTCGAGAATACAAGCTGAGATTTTCCAAGACAGGAGCCAGAGTGGCAACATGCCTTTACATGTATCAACACAAGGAAATGAGCCAGCTATAGCAAAACTAACCCAACAGACCTTAGGAATTTTAGATGGGAATACAGAAGATACTGTCCTTTCCTCCACCTGCTTTGGCCAAACCCATGAGGACAGCAAAGGGCCAACAAAGTCATCATCTCTATGACAAGTGTCAGGGAGACCTAGAGCTGTTGCTGATGTCATGTTCGGTCTCTGTTAACACCTGTGAGTCTTGCTGTAATTACTTATTCAGTTTCATGGAATCTCTTTGCAGTCTCACTGAACATGCCCACCACTTTTTAAAATAGGGGTACAACTATTGGTGTATCAGAGGATTAAAACTGCATTTTATGCCATTAGCTACATTGCTAGTAAAAGAAACATAAACTCAATGAATGTTACAATTTTTTGTTCCCCTTTCTGTCATGTTGTGTGTTAACTCCTGTTGTACAAAGCTTAGAGTTTCTGTTGAAATGAAATGCAATTTCGTAGTTGTTTTACGCCAACCATTCTATGTTAAGAGAAAGGAACTTCCTATCCTTCTCATTTTGAAGGCATTCCTTATGAGTTAGGCTGGCAAGGCAAAGCAAAAAATAACCCTGCTGCCCTTTCTATTCTCTGGATAAACAGAAAATTCAAAGCGACCCTGAAACCTATCCACAAGTTTTCAGCATGTACAGTCATATGCCAGGTATGGGTATACAGAAGAGGAAGAAGGCTACAATTCTTTTAAAGTCAACAGGATCAGAGCATCATCCTCCCAAATTCATCAGATGTAGGTATTTTTAAAACTTCCAGTGCTACGGTGTTAGTTGCTTCCTTGGATTTCTTACACAGGAGGTCCTGAGCTTGAGTAATTTTTTGTCAGACTGAAACCAACCCTGTGCAGGTTCATCATTCTCAGTTGATGCCTGCACCTTGCCTTGTAGGACACCGGAGCTTCTGTCAGTGAGAAGGATCAGCTCCTTATTTCTGTTCCTGGTGGCTCATAGTTTCTTGCCAGACTGAACGTTTCTGCCCAGCTTCAAGCTTCTAAGGGAAAAAATTTTAAGAAGCTGAAATAAAAGCAAAATAGGATGGGAATATGAAAACAACATTTCTGAACCCTGCTGAGTTCCAACAGCAACACAAAACTATTCCGTTTATATATTAGCTAAATAAATCCTGGCATCACCACTAGTGTGTTTCCTCTCATTGTGGGGGTTTCTTTTGACTTGTGTTGGGACAAATATA
>VZRR01009913.1:887999-954973 GCA_013398015.1 Oreocharis arfaki | reverse complement strand
TTCAAAAAAAAAAAAAAAAAACAAACCCAAACCAATGGTTTTTTTCTTTTTTAATAAGAAGCTTAAATACACGCCCCAGTTTGCATTAGGAAACTTCTGATTCAGAGGTTTTTGAGACTCTACAAATATCCTGGGGTTAAGCAGAGAAAGGAAATAAGATCCCAGAAGGCTGAGGTTATTTTATTACAACAAAATGACAGGATAGTGAACTTTTCCAGAGGAAATAAGAATAATGAAACAAAGCCAGAACACGACTAAGAAGACTCAGCTATACTTTAGGAGACCTCTCCTTATAATTCGAAGTACCTTTTCTCCAAAGAACTTTCCCATCTGCCCACTTCAGATACCTCCCTGTGTCACTTTACATGGGCAGGTACTTGAGGAAGGGAATCTAAGAAGTGAAAGACTTTGATAACCTCTTCTGTTCGGTGCGACACACACTGAAGATGACTGCTCACCTTTCTGCACATGAGCTTCATCTGCGCTTCACTGCTGAGGGATGTGATCAGGACACAGATTTGGCTGAAGCACCACCTACCAGTTACTCTGAAACGGGACTTTCTACTCACTGATGGTAATCCTGAATAGCTGTGTCTCTTGAAAGTTTCCAGTAGCCTACTGCCCTTTTGATGATTCAGTTTGTGATAATGATGACCAACTTGTCTTAACCAAAACGCGACTCAACTTTTGAAACAACCGTGTCTTTTCCTGAGAGTGCAATGCTGAATGGTCACATTTTTCCACTTTAACAGCTGCAATAGATTTATGCCCAATCTCAGGATTTTTTTATTTCAATACCCTAATCCTTTATCATTGATGCTTGCTGCTTTATTCCAGAGAACAGGTCTTAAACATTATAGGGCAATAAAAATCTCTTCTTTTTTGCTCTCAGAGTATTTTTTCTGTTTAACTTAGACTTCTTTCAGCTGATGAAAAATTATGGCAAAGGAAAGGGAGAAAATTAATCTTGCATATATGTTTCTACTGCTTCGAGTAAAATAATACTTATACAACAGAACTCTATCTTGTAAATCTTAAGAAAATCACATTTCATTAAGCGTAAAGGAAAAGAAATGTGTCAGACAACTACACTGTGTTGCAGTAGGCAAAATTGTGATTCTGTTTTTAGGATGTACTCCTTCCCTAGCAAAATGCCTTTGAAATGAGAAGGGGGTGGGGGGGGAAGAAGAGCATATATATGAAAAAGGATTCTTCACAGAACTTAATCTGTGGTTAAGGACAGGAATAATAATTTCCATTTCTAAGAATGCTTCACCTGAAGATCCCCTTGTTTTTTCAGGGGCACCTTTCAATTTGTATTATTTCTATAAAACTAACCAAACTAACTTCTCGATTCCTAAACAGGCATTCTCTTAAAAAGAA
Organism: Oreocharis arfaki; assembly: GCA_013398015.1. NCBI lineage: Eukaryota > Metazoa > Chordata > Aves > Passeriformes > Paramythiidae > Oreocharis > Oreocharis arfaki. Next base: position 953,590 of record VZRR01009913.1, on the reverse strand, counting down.
AGGAAAAAAAAAAGGTTGGAGATCATTTCAAGGCAGAGTTCACAACAGATTTTGTCATTCAACAGTTTGTCAAATTTACTTCACGTGGTAAAGCTTTTATAGAATTAAAGGCTAGAATATCTGAAGTAGTTTACAATTGCCAAGCATTCTTATAATAATGTGGTTTGCATTTTTATTTAAATTATAAGTAACATTGTGACAGATGTGTAAGCCTGCTAATAACTTGATCTCCAGTGGGTTCTCCTGGAGCTAATATTCAAGCAAACAACTGTAACACTGTCTTATAAGCCGTCTGGGTTAAAACAGAAGAAAACACTCTCTGTCAGCTTTAAAATTTGCCACTACGTATTTAAGAAGATCTGAGAATATGATACAGGATTAATACTTTCTTTTATATCAGATTCTGGCCTGATCCAGTCAGACCCACCTTCTCACTTCATAAGTTGTAGTTGAAAGTACAATTGGGCTAGTTTCTAAGAGATGCAAATGTCACTTAAGTGCCAATGGACCATTCTGAGTGACACATAGGTGTTTCTGTATTTGTTATTTTTAGCTGACAGTATCTGACTGTGTTTGCAAACTGCTAAAGGGATTTTGAATTTGCCTTGTGAAAAACCTGTGAAATTCAGGCTGGCCCCTGTTACAGTCAAACCTCTGAAACCAGTTGCAATGTATTTCCCTAAGGAAGACTTTGACTTTATTATCTCACACAAAAATAATGACAGAGAGCAGGCAGTAAAACTGGTGGCCATCGAGGTCTGGTGAGGGTGTAAAGCTTCAGAGTTTAATTGATCTCTTCTGACCATTATTTACCACGGCACATATTGCTGTAGCACAAATAGGCTCCAGAAAGACCTAGGCAAATGCAGAAACAAAATATAGCTTTGTTTCACTTTGCAGCTTTTTTTCCCAACTGAAGTGTGCTCACTCAAAGCTGTTCTGGTCCAGGTCAGATGGACAGAAGGCTCCTCAAGGGCTGGTTCCTGCTCTGATGTTCTATGGTGTGCCACTGCCAGTGCAGCTACTGGAGAATAATATGGGTTATTGTGGCAGTTCTCAATTGGATCAGTGCAAATTCAGGGGGTTTAAATTGTTTTCCATTTGCACTGGAATAGGAGAACCAGGATGCGACTTCCTGCATCCTGCACAGGAGTTGCCTTGTGTTTTTTTTACCTCCCTGCTTTTTCTTTTCATGGCTGCTAAAATATCTGCACGTATGAACCACAGTTTTCTGTGGAGCACTTGCTCTGAGACGGAGCATGTCAGGAGAGGGTGATGGCAATTCATCTACCGTACTGAGACACTCCTGAATTGAAAGAATGTGCTGATTCCAAAACTTTACTAATTGTGCCAAAGAGGAGTTGGTCTGTTGGCTAAATTTGGATTACATGGAGCCCTATTGGTCAAGCCAGCCATCTGTAGTGACCATGCATAGTGACCGCAGAGGTTGCAAGTGAAAGGATCCAGAATCCAGGAAGCTGGGCTCAAACAGGTGAGGATCTGAGAGATATGCCTCTAACCAGAAACTGATGATGTCCAAAGTAGGGAAACGCCCCTTCTAGAGTATTTAATTTGGCTTGGTTTGCATCCTTTTTTTAAAGTAAAGGAAAAAATGAATGGTTTTTCTCTTCTGCTCTCTCTAGACACTCACATTTCAGTAGCAGGTCTCTACAAATTTCAGTCTCTCGCTCGCAAAAAACCTACATTCTTGCGTGAGCAATTCCAGCCGTTTTATCCTAAAACGTGTAGTAAAATCAAAATTTAGGCTCAAGCTGAGTTTAGCTGAGGGGGGAACTCGGAGGTTTCCTCTTGATTTTGCTATTTTTCTGTTGATGTAATATTTTTTGAATTAGATAAGACATCCCTCATTTTTGTTTCTCACAGAAATAAACTACATATTAATGAACTCTAAGCAGAACTGGTAATTAGACAAGTCTCTGTCTGCAATTGTAGAGTTACTGGATCCTCCACCTTTACACTGACAATCAAGTTACATTGTTACACACAGCCATAGAAAAGGAAATAATGTTGCTCTCGAAGTACAGAAATGACCTCCCCTTTCTCTGCTCTCTTTTACCTCACTTTGAAATTTTTAACATTCAAGTAAAAACGAATTGGCCTCCACATTTGCACATCTTTCACCAAACTTATTTTGTTGAAACTGATTAGTTTTCATTCTTTGAAATAGGAATTGTCATGTCTTGAGGTCAGCACACTGGGCATGCCTTTTAAAGCGCTTTCATTTTATATTATTTTTGAGAGACATTCTTACTTCAAAGTATATTTGACTATGCAGTTTTATGTTCCTTCTTCAAGTAAAATGCAAATCGTGCTGAAGACATGGAGAAATTTGAACTCATTTCAGTGGGGTTTGAGCTGTGCCTATGCACCTCAGAAGAACTTCTTGTTGTATCTGTTATTGTAAAAGAATAAATCAGCCAAACTGTCTTTTTGATAACCAATAGAATTCTGCTAAACCTACTGACCTTCCACAAAATACGAAGAAACAGCTTTCGGACTGGTTTTATTTTTGAAGAACTCCTTTTTTGCACTTCCGTATATCTGGTTGTAGATGTCTCTTCAGTCTTGAAAGCATTAGGAGGATCGGTTGTTAGAAGCTGAGTTTAGCAAAATTTGGAGCTGGAAATAAGGTGGAGTAAGAGTAATGAACCATTGGAACAGTTTACTGTAAAGTGTGCTGTAAATTCTCCATTACTTGGAGGCATTGAATCATGACTGGACGCATGTCGAAAAGACATGCTCTACTTCAACCATGAATTTTTGGACTTGATGGTGGAATTGCAGGGGGAAATCTACAGTCTAGTTATGCAGGAATTGAAATGAAGATGATAAAAATGATTCCTGGAAGCCCTGAGATCTATGCATCTGTGGATATGTTTTCAATCAGAATATGATGGGTTGCTCTTAAGTAAAAGCTATATTAATCTATTGCAAAAAAAATAACTCAAACATTATCAATATATCAAAATATAATCAATATTCTGTAATAATAGCGACCAGATAATGGCAGAGGTTAGCAATCTAATATAGACTAGTTATTAAAGAGGGAATCTCTTGTTTCAAGCATGAATTTTTCATGTGAACTGTGAATCCCACTGACAAGTAACAGTTGGAAGGATGATGTCTTATTATTTATGCCTCATCATTGAGGTTAAAAGCTTTATCACTTGTTTCAAATGGTAATCTAAAGGAACCTTACTGTGACAAGGATATTTTTCATTCTGAACCTTCTAACCTCAACACGTTCAGCAAGCGTCCTGAGAAATACTGCTTTGCATGGATTTTTGCTTGATCTTTAAATCAAAGGGACTTGTTTTGTTTAGAAAAGCTTCAGAAAACTGAGTAGAGTTTTGGTAACAAACTTCCACCCTCCCTGCAGAGGAGGAAGCATTATGGGAAACAAATGTTACATGGCAGAAATGAAGTGACAGAGCTGAGGGGGAGCTCAGACACAGTGGCTGCACGAAGGTACCGCAGCCAAAGGCATACTACATTCTTCATGCAGACATGGTCCTTCATCCTGTGTCTTATGGAAATACAGAGCAGTCTCGTATTTAAAACAAAATGAAAATGCATCTCTTCATACTGTCTTAGAGATAAGACTGATTTCAACCACCCCAATATAAAAAAATGACTGCTCTGATATCAAGTATGAGAGACAATCTTTTTTTAAGAAACATTTTATTATGACCAGCACCAATAAAATTGTTATAAATAATTAGCCAGGACCCTTAGATGCCCTTAGACTGAAAATGATACCACTTTTGAGATAAAAAGTGAGAAAAATTCAGTACCTCGGTATCTTGAGTATGTTAGCCAGCCATGACACTGTAAGATGCAGAATTCGATGCTGCAGTCTTTTTTCTTTAAGGGGGTTTCCTGTTTTGATGTGCTTTTGTGTTTTTCCTATTACCATGCTAGCATATCTCCTGTATTTTTTTCCTGTCAATGCCCCTCAGTAATGTGACACATCTCAGGATATTGAGGATCCAGCTATTCCATTGGTCAAGCATCTGATAAGTGAACCTTACTCACTATTATATTTTCTAAGCAAGAAGTTAGACAAAAACGGGGGGCACATCTTGAAAACTGGGCAGATAGCCAGAGAGCTTCTAAAACTTTGAAGAATATTCACAGGTTAGTCTGGTAAATAGGTTGGCCCTCTTACCCCGCTTCTGGCTAACCAGAATTTCCTATAAAGCAGTACACTACAACTTCCCAACCAGTAAGTCTTTCCTACCTTACTTTATAATTCACTTTTTTATATAATTTGAACAGCCTAGATACCTTTTCAAAGGTCAAGACTCTGTTTTGACAGCATCTTCATAGGTTCTAGTAAAAAGTTAGAGTATCTTAAGTACTAGCAACACCATAGCAATAGTCAAGGGAAGCTGTCTCAGCCCCTGTCTTGGATAGCTAACTCCTTTAAAAACGTAACTGTTGCTTAATGGTAAAAAGACTAAATAATTAACTTGCTTTCTTCTAATCATATCTAGATGGAACTCAATGCCTGATGATTGTCCTGTCTTTAAGGCTTCTAACTGAAATCGTAGTAGCTGGAAAATAAGGGTTATGCCATGTCAAAATAACATCTACACTCTAAGTCGGATGCTATGCAAACTTGCCCTTTGTGTCTTGGATGATGCATCTCAATCCTGAAAGTCAAATGGTGAAATGTAGAATGTGGACAAGCTTTTAGCCAGGACAAAGCCTCCATAAAACATTACACTTAATCTCTGTTTTCCCTTAGGAGTGAAAGTTGTTTTACAACTTCAGGATGGTTGTTCAAAACCATCATCTTTCTGCTTATGTGGTCTCTCTCCCTCGCTCATGCACACCTCACTGCATCTGTCATGGCTTAGGAAACAGGAGCTAGACTAGTGTCAGGTGCATTATTCGGGACATACAACACAACAACATCCTGATGTTTGTGCACTCAGGGATGTAGAGGCTTGTTGCTTCCATTACTTTGTGTAAAACCCCCTCTTCTAATTACAGTTAATGGTATTGTTTATAGTGGAGAATCTAAAGACCGTGTAGTCTAGAGGCTATCACACTGATTGGTGTTTCTGGTTGTATTCCTTGGTCAGCTACTGGTAACTGCCTTAGGAAAATCACTCTGCGTACTCTGAACTTCTGTTCATTCCCATAGCTGCTTGTCTCTCCTACTTAAATTGCCATCTGCCCAAATCAGGACAACTTCTTGCTGTGCACATGTAGAATTCCCACCAAAGTAGGAGTGTTCACTGGGACTCGTCTGCCCTTGCTAGCTGAGGTAAACACAAATGACACGTTTACTTTAGGGAAACCTTACATTTTTTGACGTAAGGACTGTGATTCTTCTAGTGGGTTTAGTTGTGCACAGGTGAGCACAGAAAGCTGTCAGGGGCAGGCCTACCCTGCATGAGTTCCCTTTGTTTAGGACTAGAATCAGATTTACCAATTTGTTGAAATTGTATGTGATGAGGGTGGCACTTGGTACCAAATCAGGCTGAATCTGTCTGAAGGACTCCCGATAGTGGTCAACATCTCCTACGAGTGTGAAACAACATAGTGAACCCTCAGTACGTGCTGGAAGTTATGCATTCATATAATCACTACCACTAACCCACTTTGCAAATAGGACATAAATGTTTCCAGGCATTTACTGAATGAACAGTGCTTAATAATTTTCTTCCTGCACCTGAAAGCAATCTCAGTCTGTACCTTTGAAATCTAGAAGGTATTCTGAGGGATGTTACCATCAGAAAAAAGATAGTTATGGCAACTTACATGTCAGCTGCAAACTGTCTCATTGTTTATTTCTTTTTCTGGAGCACCCAGCTAATATGTTTATTCCATAACTCAGTAAATTCTCAAGCTTCATTGCCAAAACCCCAACTGACCTGTTCCCAGTTGCCAAAACCTCTAACTTTCACCCTTTCAGCTTTCCCAGCATTAGATAAATTAAAGTAAAATAAACTGAACTGAAAATAAAAATAACACAAAAAAAATGTTATGCTAAATATGTTCTCATGCTCATTCAAAAAAAAATAAAAAGTCTTCCATTAATAAAAATTTTTTTCTGTTTTCCAAAAAGATGTGATAACAAAGTGGTCTGCATTTAGGCACAAGATGTCATAGAATGACATAATTTTGATTTTAGAGAATAAGTATAAATCTATTTCTGACATGGAAGATGGGGCTGCAATACTGGCTTTTAGGCATGTGTTTACTTTATAGATGTAGTTGTTATAGAGTAACTGTAAAACATGCAGCAATGGATTCTGGTGTAAGTAGCCTACAGGAGATATTCTTTCTGACTTTGATTTTATATGTGCACACGAAAGAGTGTCATGCTTTCTCTCTCCAGATCTTAAGCACAGACCCGCAGAGGCAAGACAAGCTTCTCCTCTGAGTTAGGAATGACTTGCTTTTCTGATGGTGGACAAAATTAAAAGAAAAGCTAACACAAGGATACTTATAGTCTTGATTAAATTACGCCTTCCAAAAAGTAGGTGGCCCGTTAAAATAAACTTAGTAAAAGCATGAAGGCTTTATTTGGTGATAATTTGCAATATTTCTGTTGAATATGTATTGAGTACAATTCCATGATGGATGGCATGTCCTTTCTTGGTGTTGCAGGGAAAGTGTTTGCACTTGAGTCCAAGAACAACTCTCAGGGTCTGGATTTAGCCGAAGCTGAGAAAGCTTGTGTTGACCTGAGTGCTCGCTTAGCAACTGCAGAAGAACTGAAAAGGGCTGTTCTGGACTGTTCTTTTGCTGGCTGCACCACAGGATGGCTCGCCAGCGGCTCTGCTGGGTAAGGACAACAGCATAACACTTTCTGGAAGTGGGAATGATGGTTGTCAAGCAAGTTTTCCGCCTTGACTAAGATTTGCTGAAAAACACTGGCCATAATTCAAGCACCATGACATACAGCTAAATTTGCCACTCTCCTCCCAGAATTTGTTTTTTACAGCTGATATTGCAGGTACACAAGTATTCATCAGTCTTACATTATGATTTCACAGATTTGATGCAAATTCCTCTTCTTCTTTCCTGCTGATTACATCATTGTGGCTCCTGTTCACCCAGCCTGTGGTGGGGTGCTGAGCACTAAAGACCCTTGCAGGCTGAGGGCACAGTGCTGGACTTGGTGTCAGTGTTCCCATTGACTCTGTAATGCTCCAGTCTTTAAGAAGCTCAGCAAACTAAACTTCTCGTGGGAACCACGTATCTGTCTTATGTACTGGCGCAGGGCTGAACAGAAAATAGGCATGTTCACAAGGGCATAGGTGCATCGTATCATAGATATGATAACCTACATATCGTATCATATCATAGATAGGATAACCCACATGTGGTAGAGAGTTTGCTGAGAAAGCCCCCCAGGGATCTGATGTTGTCCCTCATGGTGTTTGAGGTAGCTCAGGTGACTCGGTGTGGCACTAGGCTGAGCTTTTCCTTGCACAAAGCATTGTTGCCCCTGTAGAGACCAATTTAAAGCAGGAATGTAAGTGGAGGAGTTGAGGGAATGTCTGATGTCATTGAAGCTGGCACCACACAGAAATTGCCCAGAAGGTGTATATCTAACCTATTTTCAATATTCAATGGTGATAAAGTTTTGTTTTATGAAAAAAATGTTTTCAAACTCTAGCATATTATTAGATTTTGTGACAGTTACTAGGTTTTTTAAGTAAGCATTGTTGTTTCTGCATTTCTAGTGATAGAGTTCCCAAAGGACAGAAAATTACTACTATTAATGAAACACTATATTTAAAAAATTTCAAGGAAAAGCAACCATTTTCTGTGATTATATTTTTTCCCAGGTGAAAAAATTGTTTGAAAATCTATTTGTGTGTACTTTAGGTCATTGTTAAAAAAAAAAAAAACAAGCTCCAGAAATGTCTTAGGATAAAACACAGTGATCTAAAACCCTAAAAATCTTTTTCTGAAGACAGTTGCTGAGATGTCTTGAAAGCTGATGAGACAGGAAAACCATATAACTGTAAGAAGTGCATGGCAAAGTTGTTGGACAGGGTCTTTTATAAAGCCTCTCTATTCTGGAAGTAAAGAATGATGACGGGCAGGAGAAAAAATAGTCCCTTTTTTTATCTAAGCAATACCGCTAGTCAGTCCAGTGAGATCCTCAATTAAACGCTGCAGGCACTGGAGTTGTGACTATTAATAGAAGAGCTGTGGACTGAATATCTTTAATATAAAAATTGTGTATGATGATAGAAACACATCATACTGATGGGAAGGAAAGGAAGATTTTTCATCCCTTCCAACTTTTCATACTCCATTCCTCCAGCAAACCAGTCCTTAGTATGGAAGTCTCTAAACTATTTATTAGAAAGAACTTTGTGGGGGCACATCACCACGCCATTGCTGTGCAGTCACCAGATCTGACCCTCACTGGAGAGCTTCACCACAGAAAAAAGTTCTTCGGAGCTGAAATTTTATACTCTGGGGCTATTTTACCCATGGCTGGGCAAGCACCAGAATGTATGTTACTTGGTTCATTGAACTGGATATTTTTGGCTCTGGGGAAAAATAGGAATTGTATACTGCCTAAAAAGGCTAATCTGTTTTCACTGTAAATTAATGCAGCTCTGGAGGAAGAAGTGAGCAGTCAAGTGCAGAGTGTGCAAATGGGACAAAGTTGTTTAAGTTGAACGAGTTCAGCTTCTATAGAGATTTACACAGAGATTTAGACGAAAGGGCAAAATTATGCCAAAAGGAGTTCAATGACAATACATGCAGAAGGAACATGCAATCTACTTGAAAATATCTTTACAGGGTTCTGATTTACCTCTGTCAGTCCACAAAAGATATGAGGACATCGCTACGGACAGCACAAAGAAAACCTCTGTCAGACTGCAGCTGTAGTGAAAACAGACAAACAAGCAAACAAGCAAACAAAGAAGTTGCTTGAGTGTTTATGGAATGGGATGGAGAATATGAAAAAAGTATATACACGTAGGTCAGTGTAATAGCCTGCTTTGGAATACTATATGTATTGTTACTATATCTTGGGAAAGGTACTGAAAGTGTCTCAAAACAAGGCTATTTAGGAATAACTAAAGGAATTGAAAATCTATTAATAAGGGACTCCAATTATTTTACTAAATTATTTATTTATTTTTTAAAAATTACCTGTACAATACTTTGGGCATTTACTTGATAAATGGAAACATGACAGCAGGGATAAAGGATAGCTGGTATACAGAAAAACCTCTCCACACCAGCTGATTTTACACAGAGAAGAGAAAGCAGGCTTCACAGCATGCCCACAGGTTAGAGAAGTCTGGAAAATTATTTCCAAAATAAAGGACTCTTTGCTGGGCACACCTTGTGTATTTATCTTGATGAACCTCCACATCTTTGAATGAGAAATGACCTCTCCATGTCTGCCAGGTCCAAAACTGTTCAGGACTTTATCAGTTGGATCTAGAATCTTGGAATCCTCCCAGCAGATGACTGGCATCCAATGCAGATCACAGAGCTTTAGTCTAACAGTCTCCCATATCCTCTTGGACTGTGTACATCAGAAAGGAGATGAATAGGAGGGAGCATGATAAAATAAGTTCCTAATTCCAGGAAGAATGAAGTTTGGTTTATTTATTTGGTGCCTGGAAAGTATCCCAATCTTTCCCCTGAGGAAAAATGGATCAGACACTGGCAGTAGAAGTAAACACTAACAAACGATGTGATTGAAGAAATAGTGTTGCAGATTTTCTGACATGCTTCAGCCCTCCTTTCATCACTTAGACTTAAAACTGAACAGGAGCTCTAGCAGAAATGTAAGGATGTTTTCGCTGCTGGATCCACTGTCCACGTTTTGCACAAGTCTGTGATTTGTCCACTTCTGATGACTATTTATGGTCTTAGTGAATAACTGCAATCCCACTCCTAGTAAATTTATCCATCACTTTTGATTATTTTGTCCTATTATTATTTTTACAGCCAAATCAGAGTCTGGAAACCTGTGGGAGTTTCTCTTGTTGTGGCTGAGGCACATCACTAAGTCACTGTGAGCATGTTTATATTGCGTGCTTTCTGGGCTGCGCTTCTTCTATGGGCAAAGAGGAGCATTTGGTCTAAACAGCCAGCCCAGTTTGGGTGACTGTCAAATTTCTGATGACTCTCATGTAAATGCAGATCATCCATACTTAAGTATGCCCACTTCAGTCCGTGCAAGCTGGGCTAGCCCAAGCAGCTGGTCTTGACAAATATGATTCATTTCGACTAATGCAGAATGGAAATTGCTTAAACAAATAGATCCCTGCCAGAAAATCCAAAGACACAATAAACTGGGTGGTTTTGTGATCTGAGCAGCCTGAGACTGAATTTGCTTCACAGGAATAAGGAGATGTTCTTGTCTTGCCCTTGCAGTTGTTCGGACCAACTGCAATTCAGGGTTCAGGGCTCTTTGCACAGACAAGTCCCTGGCAGTCCAGGGGCTTGGGAACTTTTTGAGAAGAGCCACTGACAAGTAAGTAGGGATAACTTCTCCCAGCAAGCCAGAAGTAAGCCGTTTACAAGTCAGTCCTGACATGTGTAACTTATAAAGCATTACACATTGTTGCATTTCAGGAAATGAAATGTCGTTAGGCAAGTCTCGTTTGTCAGATGAGCCCTAATAGCTATTTATACTAAAAATGACACTCTTATGACTTACTTGCATGTCAGACAAGTGAGTCAGTAAAACCATCAAGTGATCTGCCAGAACATAAATGAAAAAAAGGTGGCAGAGTTCTCTGAAAGGCTCTCACTGCTATCTTTTGAATTGAGATGTCATGCTGGAAAACTTTGTGTTGAGTCTTCTAGCACTGAGCAGCATGTCCTGTAGGGTCTTAACTTCTTTTTTGGGGTTCTTGAAATTCATGAAGTGAACATGACACAATTGGTCTTATGATCAACCCTGTGCACAGAGTATTAGAAGGCAGCTATTTGTTTTAGAAATTGTTAAACATCCACAACACCTTGTATTAATATATCCATAGCAAATTTACTCATTTCCAGTGCTTTTGTAGGATGGAAAAGCTTAAGCTGTTCTGTTCCCTATCCTGTTTCTTATTTGCCTACAAAGGAATGGAGCCACATATCTCTTCTATAACAGCTTTGAAGCTCTGCATAGAATTTCAGTTCTATGATAGACCTCCTGCTGGGCTGTGAACCTGCTCCTTCGCGTGAAATTGCCCCAGGCTTGTTCCTACCCAGTCCCCGGAGCATTTATTCCAGAGGGGATAAGTCTGGAGTGAGCAAGCAGAGTCAGCTAGAATAAGCTCTGCTGTGAGAGTCAGAAGACAGGGGTTCTTTTCTTGGCTGACCACAGACCAGATGTTTGCTGCTAGGAAAATTACTTCATCTCTATTTTTCCTTCCTTTTGTTAGCTCTTTGGGTTTTGCACTGGCTGCTTTTGAATGCTTCTACAGTGTCAAACACAACAGGGCCCTCACAGCAGATGACACCAGTGGGAAATATAATAAGACTCAAATATGGCATTTCACAAGACTACCTACTTCTTTTTCTGCCTACTGCATGGGACTTGTCCAGGACCTGACAGTATGGTAATAAAAGCACATTTCCTGGGAAAGAAAAAAGCAATATCCAAGGAATGAAATAAAGGGTCAGTTGCTAACCCTTTCCAGTCCTCTCATCTCTATTTGTAAAGCCTTGGGCTTGTAGGTCCCTTTAAATTCATCCAGGTGTGCATGCTAAAACAGACCCACTTGCTCTTTGAAGAGAAGCAGTCCTGGTGATATGTCACTTTGGCAAGCTCTTGGTTTTATCTCAAGGCTGTGCTCTGCTGACTGACGATAATGCATATGAATTTGCTCCCAGACAGGTATTTGAGGCAGGTCAAGTAATTCCCTTCAAGAGAAAAATCCAGGCATAACTGACAGGACATGGTCCAATTCAAAGCGCTAATGTTACTTGTGAAATTGTGGGAGGAGGTCTTGGGCTCCAAAATGCCTTCATGCCACAAACTCTAGTCCCACAGCTCACAGCTCGTGTCATGCTCTCCTAGAAGATGACTTTGTCTTCTCGTTGTTTCTTGTCAATCATCTCAGAAAGCCTCATATAAGGTAAAAACAAAGTAATTGTGTTTCAGGAATAGGGATTTCTACGTAAAGCCTAATCAAGAGATTTCAATTTAGGAAATGGGCATGGCCAATGCAGTCCAAGGGATGATATCACTGAACAATGTGGACATGACCCACATTCCACCAGCTTTGGGAGGAAAGAAACAAACCTTTTCTTAGCCCAGCCTAGGACGATAGCACGGACAAAGTATGACAGCTGTGTTTCTTGTAAAAGAGATGGCCCAATAACTGAATAACTTTTCAGAAAATGTACTTTTTGAGGAACAGCGTTGTACAAAAGAAAACTCGTGAGTTTTATGTATTTTCTAAGACAAGCATCCAAACCGCCATCTGCTGAACTGTAGCATCACATCAGAGTTGCCGTTTACTAGTTGAGATATGACTCTCACTTTCAAATTGTATTTTTACTGAAAGGTTTTTTGCAACGAACTCTGAGGGAGTTAGCAAAACTTTAGCAAGCTTTGGTGCAAGGGGCAGGGGTTTGATAGTGAAATTAATTAATTCCAAAGGGTTAGAAATCATTCCTAAGACCGAGGAAAATCACGATACTGAACAGGAAAGTAAGCCTGACTTTAGAGATGGGGTAACAGAAACAGGGTGCAACACAACAGTATTGTATGAAGGCTAGTAGGAATTTCTGCCTTATACCAGCAGTCCAGTTGGAAAGGCAGAGCAGGAGAAAGAGCTGGGTGTAGTCACAGAAAACAGGGCGGCAGTGGGCCTGTTGTAAAATGAAATAATTCATGTAAAATTTGTGAGGAAAAAAATGCAATCCCCCTAAGAGATATCCGGCAGCAATTCCAGAGGAGAGAGGGCAGTACTGAAGGGCTTGAATGAGGCCCAGTGAGACACCACCTGCAATACTGCAATGTAATTCTTGGCATCCAAGCTCAGAACGTCTGGGCTCAGACTAGGATTAGTCCAAAAAAGCACCTCTCCTATCAAAAGGCGATTAAAGGTGATCATTTGTTTAGCTGAGCAAAATGAAGTCAAAAATGGGATATGCTTACTCTTTGCAAATGCACGAGAGGGGCTAATACCAGGATTTAAATTTGCCAGATATCTAATGGAGTTGATTTTCTACTTTTCAGACGAAGTTCACGTATTTTGCCTGTAATGCTTTGTCGTATCTGAAAGCCTGTCCTCTGAGAATGGAGCTGCTTTGTAAATCAATAGCATTCAGAAAATATTTTTGTATTTTTTAAAACCCTTTGGTAACTAATCAGTAACATCTATTATGAAAGCCATGGATTAAATTGGAGCCCATAAAGTGAAATTGGGTAAAACCGACCTTCTAGTGACTCTTGATGTGTCATTGAGCATCTAACTAGCCCAGGCCAGGAAGCAACATGATTCTCCTTAACGTGCGTTAATAATGCTCAAATTATATGTACCTAGTGATATTAGAGTAAAATGGCTATATAAAATCTTTCATACTAGGCTGCAGTATGAAAGCCTGCGTGAATGGGCCATATTTACTCAATGAACAGAGGCCTTACTATTTCAGTAGTCATATGTACAATTTTAAGCACAAAAGGCTGCATTTTGGTGTATATTTTTAAGAATCTAAAGGATATTGGTTCTGCCTTGGTAAGACCTCCTTTTGACATTTCCAGTGGCAGTATTGCTGTTGGAATGTCTTCATGTCACACTTAGCAGCTGCTTTCTTTGGGTCCCATCCAGCCAAAATTAGCCTCTATAGTTCCCAGTCAATGGACTTTCCAAAGCCCACCTGTGCTCCCCTTCATGACTTTTCAGGGAAATTTTCTTCCCTTTGGTAACCATGAACATGTCATTTATATTTTATTCCTCATCAGAGCCAGCTTTGTAATTTGCAGTTTCCCAAAATACAGAAGGGAAAGACTAAGAATAAAAATCCCCTGCTTTGGCTTACAGACTACTGCTGGATTTTTTTCTCTTACCTAGTTACTGAAACACAAACATTAAAGCTGACCCATGAGAAAAAATTAGCACAAGATGTTAAAGATTTATCTTGACTAAGAAAAGTGATGAAGTTTTTAACTTTATAATTAGGGGAAGGTTTCTTGTAGTGTGCCATGAGCCAGACCTTCACAGGGCCTCAGCTAACACAATGCTGCTGATGTTTTTCTGAGCTGGATATATTGCAAGCTCATACTACTATGAATCAATGTCATAAGACCATTCTGACTCAGTTCAGTGAATTTATTGACTAAGACTACAAAACCTAAAATCAACTGGCAGATAAAGTAGCAACTACGAAAAATGTCCCACCTACTGTTTTCTGTGCTGATGCATCACGCTTTATCATATAAACTCAGCTGTCAAAACCACGTGTTCTAACTTGGGCTTACTGAAAAACTTCCAAGTATTATAAAATTGCCTTGTAATTATCTTAGAAGGCAAAAGTATCTGTTGATATTACTATAAACAAAATTTATAATTTATATGAAAATAGCATGTCTTTATTAAAAATACCTTAATTATACATACATATCATATATGAAATTAACTATAATTACTACAGTTTGAACATATAATTATCATTTATTTATTAATACACATTCTATAATGGCATATTATGGCATATTGTAAAATAGTATTATTCATGCCAGCTTTTCTGCAATTTCCTTCTTTGAATGGAGGAATTAAGAGAAGAGCAAAATATACCAATTACTCATTTGTTACATAATACATAAGAAAAAAATTTAAGCAGCACAAGAGTAAGCTGAAGGCTTCTGGGAAGTCTGGTTCGTACCTTATTGTGCTACATACTAGATTTTCTCCTCGTGTCTGCACATGATATCTGCAATATCCGAGTCATGGAGCAGGAAAAGAATGATCAGATGGGCCGATCTTTGGTCTTTTTTTCAAGGTGGGTACCGAAGAAGGACTGTTAGTTTTTCTTAGTTGTATGAACCCTACTGTACAGCAGGAGTTAAGCTGAGGTTCAACACAGTGCTGAATCCCTAATCTCCCGTTTTCTGTCATAAGAGGAGAAGAGGCATCATGAAGCAGTTTGTCCTTCCAGGCTGGGTGGCACTAGACTGAGGAGATTCTCAGTAGTTTGCCAAGGAAACAAAGGAGACACCTTTAGGCACCTTCCAATTTTTCATCAGAGACAAAGGGCTGTTGTCAACACCACCAACCACGTTTTTATCTTACTGGATAACACGTAGTACTTTCACGGTCTATGGTGATAGTGTTTCTGGTTGATCTGTATGCTGAGATTGAGAGTTCATGGCCATGTAAGAGCAATTTTCAGGGATGCACAGATGTTTCAGGCAGATATGTATCACAGACAATTACTATGGATGAGATGCTGTCCAAACTCAGTCTATTTCTTCTGAGCGCGTCTGCCTTCATCAAAAATCTCCACAGAAGGAAAATGAAATCAAATCTGCTTCTTAACTAAAAGGCACAAAATCAAGCATTACACTGCTCTGAGCATCAGATGACATTGTATGCTGAGTAATGAGCTTAAGTTCCATTAATGTGTGAAAAGTATCTATAAATAGCACTAAACGTACATGACTACATTCTTCTGAATGGCTGTGTAGGTGGATGTATCCCTTAAAAAAGTGTAAAGTTTGTGACATTCTCTGAGCCATGATGCATGCCTCAGTGCAATAATTCAAAACAGTCAAGAAACAAACCAGGCAGCAGCACCCCTCGGCAGGGTGCTGGAAAGAGGAGGACAACCGTACGATTTTTTGTCTCTTGTTTTAGCGTGGTTGCGCTGTTGCTGAAGAAATATCAAGATACGATGAATTCTGCATTGGTAGCCATTTCTCAGTCATGAAAACTGTAATAAATTCAAATATATCACTCTCTACCTTTTAGGACTGCGACAAAAGCATATCTGTATATTTAAATTGAAATTATAGATTAAAAGCTAGCATTTTAGGATTTAGAGGAACCCTCAAGACCTCAGAAAACAGACTATTAATGTGTATTTTTAGTCATACCTGAAGTCCTACTGATTGCAAAGAGACTATGTCTGTGCCATGGGCATTGCAGGTCTGATCAACCCGCTACTGAGAAATGCTGAGCACTCTTGAGGCTCCATTCAGCAGCAAAAATAACAGCTTACTGAAGATGTTTAAAGCTTGCAGGACTGAGCTCGAGGTGGAAAACTACTGTCAGAGAAGAAGCAATGAAAGAGATTAAATAGATTTTTTTCTTCCTTCAGCTTTTTAGGGTCACAGAATCATTAAGGTGTGAAAAGACATCTGAGATATTCAAGTCCAATCATTGGCCCAGAACCGTGTCTTGTGTACAAGACAAGGTTTCTTTCATTTCGGAAGGACTGCATTAGGATGCTTGCAGTTTTAATCAGATCAATTTTAATGTGACAAAAATCCATAATAAAGTCCTAAGTAGCAGATACATGTAAATACAAGTAAAAAATCTTAATGTAATTTAAAGCCTTTCTTTATGTACAGTGTTGAAACTTCATGCAAGGTACACCTTTGTAAGTTTGATCACACTGGATAGCAGCTGAGAAAGGTTCTTAAAATGAATTAGCTAATTGATAAAATCTGTCAACCACAAACCCGTAATTTATTATACAATATTTGAAAAAAAAAAAGTGAGAAAAGCTAGCACTTTAAAAACATGATCTTACACCTGAGCCAGGTATCCTGTTTTGGTGATGACCTCATTATACCAAGGATAAGTCACCCACAAGTAGCTCTGTAGCCTGCTGAAGAACTGATAGAGAAGTCACAGTACTTTGGGCAGAAGCAAAATACGTAAATATAGGAATTGAAATTAGAAATCTTAGAAGATTTCTAATTAGAAATTAGAAAGACAAGATTTTCAAAAGTGGCTACCAAGTCTCAGGAATTTTAGTCTTCGATAGAAAACAGAAATGAGTGTGGCCTGATTTTCAGAGACCAGAATTTTATGATGATAACAGTCTTCAAAACTAGCTTGCTTTCTTTTCTTGGTGGGGTTTGTTTTGTTTTTTTTTTTTTTTGTTTTGTTTGGGGTTTTTTTTGTTGCTGTTGTTGTTTTTTGTTTTGGGTTTTTTTTTTTTGAGAGAGAGCCTTAAGCCTAAAGTACACAATTAAGGATGAAAACCACATTTTTTTGCAGTCATATCATTATCTGCCTACTCAGTGTTGCAAGACAAAACTGAGCCAGGGATCTGAGCAAGTGAGTAATTATTGGAAAGATCAAGGTTGCTGAATTAATTTTTGAAGGGAGGCGTAAGTGTCTCATTCTTTTAGACCGTGTAAGACCTAGTGGAACAATATGTGAATATTATACATACAGAAACTTTCTGATTGATGTTCTGATCCTCCCTGTCATCTGAACTCATTCTGGCAGCCACTTTTGTGTAAGTGCTTAATTACTGCCTTAGAGGATTTAGACTTTAAATCCACTAAATTTTGAGAGAATTGGATTTAAAACTTGTGTGGACAATATCGTCTTAAAAAAAGGACTTTTTGGAAGGGATTTTTTTGTCCCTCAAAAAAATCAAATGGAGTTTTCTTTGTGAAGGAAATTTATTTGGTTTGAAATCATTAAGAGGTTTTCAGCAGGGAACGACATTGTGCTGTCTTCCAGAGGAGAAGTGTGGCAGGAACCATTCTGGCGCACATGTGTGCCCACCACCATATGGCTTGTTTCATGCTGCTTTTGTTTATTTATATTAAAAGAGCACTAAAGTTGCATATTTAGCTACCCAAAAGCTAACATATGCTGGAATGAAAATAGTCTGGACAACAATAATTCAGCCTATTTCTGTAAATCAATTGTTATGTAGTATTTAAGTGCATGATCAAATACTGGGTTTCCACTGGATCTTTTCCACCCTCAATGAACAGACATTTTCTTTACTTCATTTAATTTATTTTATATTATTGTATTTTATTTCATCTTATTTTATTTCTTAAATTTAGGGGAGGACTATGGCACATTAGTTCAACCGTTGCACAACACAAAATGATAGATTTCCTCCATTCTAAGGGTTTGTTCTTTGGAAAGCGTTTCTATCTTCCTTTCACTAGTATAGCTGACTGTGCAGCACTTCTACAAGCTTGCTGTTCATGAAAATATAAACCCACACCATTAACATCCAGCTGCAAAAACTTGGGCTGGAACGACTTTCCCAGCCTTTGTAACCTCCAATGTAACAGTAAAACCAGCGTTTTCTACAAGAAACTCTCTTCTATTTACTAGTTTAAGCAGCCAGGACAACTGAGAAAAGAGATAATTAGTAAACTCTTACTTTATCATCAGCATCTATGGAGTTGAAAACCCAATGCAGATCTAATATCTTTCTTCAAGCTTATCAGGGGCAACAGGACGGATTAGGTACTGCCGAGTACCAAACCAGAAGAAAAGGAGTTTACTCAAAAGTGTGAAATTGCTATTAAAAATAAAAAGCTGTTTTTCTTCCAATAACCCAAGATGAATTTCCCGAGATTTTCTGTGTTGGCTTTCGAGCAGTCAAATGTGCAACCTTAACGATTCTTTAATGCAAATGACTTATAATCTTTCAGATCAAATCCTGAGTCTTCTATTTGCTTCTATCCAGGTGCCATCAGTGGGAGTATGTATTGCTGAAATGTGAGAGCAAAATATGGCCTTAAATACTCTGGGTATAGGTCTGATATTTAGAAGTATTATAGAATGTAACAAGATAAGCATCCTTTATTGCTCCCTATGCCTTGAACTGATCTACAGCAAACATTTTTCTAATTACTTCTATTTCTCCTTTGACTTTTTTTCATAGATCTTCCCAACTACTACTTTACGTGCCAATGCTGAAACAGTTAAGCTGAGGCTAAATCCTGACTACTCTGATAAATAAATCTCCAAATTTCACCTGCATGTACTACTCCAGAAGATTTCTGATTATGTTTTTCTTCTTCTTTATTTCAGGACAATTATATGCAGAAAGACGGGCAGCAAACAGCAGAGCATGAAAGCCATTGATGTTAAAATTGAAACCAATCCCTTTGTGAATGACCAATATGACGCTTTTTGTGTAAAGGATGAAGGTCAGCACTGATATACTTTTGAAATAATTCAGAATCATCACTTTGTCTTGCAAAATCAAAAGTTTTGACTTCAATTTTTCTACTACTGAGGGAGAAAGAGGGAATGTTAAGGGATAAATCTTCGTAATAATCACCCACCACAAGAGCCAACTGCCGCAAAGACATTGGTTGCAGTGAATAAATTGTATTATCTTTTGTCTTTGCCGCAGTTTAGTGAGTTCAAACAGCACTACTGATTTGGCAGAACCCGTTTTGGTGCTCACAGGACATACTTTATGGAAAGGAATATGTCTGGCACCATTCTAATGGAAATGCCTGAAGCATGACCCTTACTCAGCACTGTAGCCGAATGTAACTCAGCAAGCTGGCTTCCAGCTGCAATGCACCACGCTGTTGCATATCTATCAGCATATGACATTTGTATGCAAATAACTTCCTTACCTCCGTTTCAGTTTAGTTTTGCTTTGGTTTGACTTGGGTGTTTTTTCAACAAGTGTAGACCAGGCTGCTAAGGACTCTGATACGTCCCAGATGATTCTGAAAACCAAACTATTCCAAGTGTTAATTGGTGTTTTAACTTTTCGGTATTTAAATTCCGGAACCCACAAGCAAAGAAGAATTCTGAAGGCCAAAAATAAATTGTTGCTGACGGGCAGGATTATGTAAAGAAATTTGGGAACCCCCCAAAACAGATTGTTGATGTCCGCAGTGAGTTTTTGCATCTGATTTCCAAGAAAAGCAAGGGTAAGCAGATGGCATTTACTGAGACACAGTAAATTCATGACACAGGGGGGCATTCTGATAAACAGTCGGTGGCAGCAGTGTGGATGAAAATGTGGTTGAAGTGAAGTGTGGCAGAGGTGATGCATATTTGGTGTGTACCCACTCATTCTTTTTAGAAATAATGACTTTAGCAGAGTTTGACTATCCTCTCAAGTAACCCGTGTGATATCAACTCCAGGCTCCGTGCTGCTGTGAGCAATGCCAGCTCTGTCGCCCCGTTGCTAATGTGGTGACACAAGCACCTTTGTGCTTTCTTCCATGCTGCTCCTCACATATAGAAGCAGCTCCCTGTAAACATCTGCAAAACTCTCTCATTGTCTTCCTTCAAATCTCTTTTGTAATCATCCCCCCCCTCGAGAAAAACCTTGCAGTGGGTGAGACAGCTGTGGGGTGCTGAAATCATTGTTCTGGCCACTACTGTTCCATTGTGCTGTTGTGCTCCCCTGTCTGTCCCCACCTGCTCCATTGGAGACCATGCATAGATGCTGGATCTTGGAGAAGGAGCTGTGTTTACCTTTTGCGTTTGTTAACCGCTCTTGGTAAACGGGCAGACAAGAGCGTAACCAGACAAGATTATTCTGGAAAGGAGTGCTACATAGGACTCAGAAACTGCATAGTTGAAACGTTGAGGAAATTCAGATAATTTGCAAAGAAGGAACAATTAATGAAGAATTTGTTTTGTAGGAGGCACGGAATTTTCTGGTGACAGAACAGGATGATTATCCCAATGCGCTCATCAAGTAGTCCTTACTACAGAAACGTTTCTGGATGACTCTAAGCTTCCCTCTTCTTTAAATATATAAAAAATTTGGGATGCAGAGCCAATGTTTGAACAGAAAGACTTCAGTGAAGTTGTGTGGCAGAGCCTGGTTTGTAGCTGGTATGAAAAGAGCAAAGTCCGGAAAGGAAACAGCCTTAACATTACAACAGCAACACACAAGCCAGCACAGAGCTGTTGACCGAAGAAAGAACATCCTCAGGGATGCCACTTCCAGTTTTAGCAAATATCCAGTAAGAAGCAGCAAGAGCAAACCCTGCACCACAACCTCACACACAGACTATCTGTTCTGATCTTATGTACATGTGGGTAATAACTACACATCTAAGTTTGGATTAATGAGTTGCTTCTTACTTGAAGCCTCATGAATATTTTTTCTAGTCTTAGAAAAGTGGACACTGCTTTTAATCTATACATTTGCAATTATAATACAGCAATACATCAGAGTTAAGTACAAAAGGCAAGTTGTTTTGCCCTGCTGAAAATGATAAATCCCAGGTTTCTTACATGGAGACCTACATCCCCATATTAATTTCTTCCTGCCCTTTCATTTCTTTTATATCCATCCAACTAATAATGAGCAGACAGCAGCTTTCCTTCTTTGTCAGACATGGCTGAGATGAGCCAAAGGCTCAGACAGACTAGTAGGTTGAAAACAGACAGAGGGAGCAGTCACATCAACCTCTACCTCAGAAAGCAAGCTAACATTGGTAACTCTTTGCAACTCTACTTTCAGTTCCTAGGACTGTGCAGAATGCAGCTCGAAACACCATTAAAGTTCTAGTACAAACCACCACAAATTAACTTCTTATCCCTTGATTTATAACTAATCTTTAGTCAATTAACATTTACCATGCAGATGAGTTGAGTCAAATTTCTTAAGCACACAGCTCATCATGCCCCTACACTGGGGCAGCAGTCAGATGCTAGCAAGAGCTCTGTGTGCGCTTACAGCATCAGGCTTTTACAAGTGAAAGTCTTGAAGAGAGAGTTTTTTGTTTTGTTTCTGAAGTGGATTTTGTTCTGTACACACAGAAGAATCACAGCAGTCATTGAGACTAAGAGTTATCTTTTACAGGGAATTGATTCTAAGGGTTCTGTTTGACAAGGAAAGATGTAGCTGTAATGTTTTATGAATGCTCTGAGTATAGCTGCAGTTTTCACAGTACAGAGAAATGTATCTTCTCAGCTTCTCATAAACACACGTTTTATGCAGCCATTAGAGTCAGCAAGACAACTCTGTACCAGCTCAGGATCTGCTGAGATCAGAAAGTTTCCCTCTTAGCCCTGAGTGCTGAGAAATACCTAAAAATATATTAGATTATGACAATTCTGGAAGTGCAGTATCACACATAAGTTAGATCTGGCACACAGAGCTACAATGTCTAACAAAGCTCGTAAGAAAATACTTTGAAGTGTGGAGTATACAAAGCAAGAAAACCAGAAAACTGGAATTTTTCCTGCCTTGTTTTTTTGTAATACCACATGCATTCAATTCCAAATATATATATATTCCTCTTGGGTTTTTTTTCTTTTTTTTTTTTTAATTGCAGCAAAGGAAAGATCTCATTGTTAATAACCCCCAAGTTTTACTGGTTCTTTCTTTCAGTGACCCACTGATATTTACAGGCAACAAATAAGATCTGTTCCGTAAGGCTTTGATTTGCTGCCACCACAGGAAAACTAAACAGGCAGCAACTTGTAGTAGAGTGGAACATAAATGCAAATCAAACTTTTTTAAACATGTCTGCTGGCTCCAGATATCCATCAAAGCTTGATGGCTTATGTACATATTTCAGTTAGCCTTTTTCAGCAGGAAGAAAAAAAGAAATTAGAGTGCTCTTTACAGCAAATATATTAGGTGTGCTTTATAAGAGCAATCAAACCGCA
The DNA here is from genome assembly GCA_013398015.1 of Oreocharis arfaki. Taxonomy (NCBI): domain Eukaryota; kingdom Metazoa; phylum Chordata; class Aves; order Passeriformes; family Paramythiidae; genus Oreocharis; species Oreocharis arfaki. The sequence continues at coordinate 931,031 of VZRR01009913.1, read as the reverse complement.
GTTTGCCTCGTGTAATATTTGAACTATTTCTTTGTATTTGTCATGCTTTGCTGTAGATATGATTTCTTTTTTGTAGTGCTACAGCTTTCTTTTTCAGTGCTTTGCATATAGCTGACAGTTAACTCCCACTTCTCTGGTGATTCTCTTAAACTAATAAAGTCCTACAAGCCCTGTCTGATGTAAGAGGTGTTGGCATCCTAGCATTGGTAGCTTACAACCAACACTTACACTGGCTATGATTGAGTTTTGATTCTTTATACTCAGTACTTTTATCCAAACAGAAAAATTCCATGTACTTTAGGGTCTCTGCAATCAAGAAGAAAAATAAACATCCTCACTCATCTCATTCACAGGTCTGACCATTAAGAGCTGCATTTTCTAATTTCTTAATGACAAGATGATATCCAGAAAATTCCAGTGGCCTCTCTGAAAAACTCTGCTGAATTGGACAGCTGTAACAGGAGATGTTTTCTGTCAAAGCGGATGTCTCATGTCAGCTTTCAGAGCATGGTACATGATTAAAGCAGCAATTGTAGATAATCAAATTTCCATAAATTCCTGGTTCTGCCAGGTGATGGGAAAGCTGAAGTCTGCATCTTTTTCATGTTGATTTGTTTTGCGTTGATCTTAGGCTATCCTTTCTGTAGACAGAATTTTAACAAGACATCTCAAAAAAAAGATCTTTTCAGAGTAATGGGGTGCTCATACTTCAGCTAAAGAAGATGCTTCTGGTGTAATCTGTACTGGGCAGGAGAGATGTTGTGGTCTTAAAATCACGTGTGCCAACTCTTTCCCAGGAATCACCTGTCACAAACTCCTTTCCACACACGTTCTGGAGTTAAAGTTACTATTCTGAGGAGGTATTTTTCCTAAAAGCCAATCATGATTGGATGTGCTAACTCAATTAACAGTAGGCCTCTTTAATCCCATGTAAAAAATAGTTGCTGAGTCTCTAAGAGGTCTGTAATCAGAGCTGTGTCTAGTCCTAGCATATCTATGCTCAACACCCATATCTTTGCTGTGCCACTTATTCTCATTCATTTAGCAGATGTTGACTCTGTTCTGATTACTGCACATGTATATTGAGGTCTTTCTTGACTGTAGTGGTGACTTTCACTCTAGGAGACAGTCTGTGCCAAATTACTGCTGACATGAGGATCTCCTGTGAACTTTAACTAATTTCCTTGTGTCTGTGCTGTGCTGTCTTGCTCTGAAGCACGATCCACTCTCTCTTGCTGGAGGCCAGTTGCCAACGTATGGAGCCCTGTTTCGTGTTTGACCTCAGTGTCAGCATGTAGAAGGGTCATGATGTCCAGAAGCCGATTCCAAATTTACAGATTTAGGATGTGATCCTGCACACAAGCAGGCGAGCACGGGACCTGCTTGATGGCCTATCAATCAGACCCAGCTTTTTTACTGAGAAACATGAACTGGGCTAATTTTTTAGCAAATGCTAAGAAAATATGCTGGCTTATGGGAGTATAGATGAGGGGAAAAATCAGTGCACCAGACAGATGGAGGAGGCCAGCCCTCATCTACCAACACCACCACTGCAGGCAACCCCTGTGGTTGCCTTAACAAAGAGCACTACTGTTCCTCTACATGACAAGCTGCTGCCAACACACCCTCTGTCACGCTTCCTGGCCCAGATCTGCCTCCTCTCTTCCAGCAAGAAAATGGCCTGAATGCCAGCACTGAGCACAGACTGTTGTTCCAAATAAGCCCATGCTCTTCCAGCTCCTAGTACAAAGGCTGCGGACAAAAACCTGAAGCCTGTCCCCAGAAGTGGCTCAGCTTGATGAGTTGCTGTGCCAGTGTCACTTCTGTACATGTGCCAGAAAGAGCAGGTTTGGCAAAACGCTGAGCAGGAATTGTCATGGCAACCGAGACTGCAGCAGGACGAGGAGCCATAAGATGCTGTAACCTGGAAAATTCTTATGCATTTTATGCAGGAGAGGACAGCAGCAAAATGGATGTGGGGACTTGAATTTGTCTTTGCAGTGTATCAGTCCATAAGATGGACTTATGGCTGTCCATCATTGTCACTCAATGTGTTCTGCAGCAAAGGCATGACCTTACAAAGTCTCATGCGAGAGAGTCGAAAGTTCCCCATGCAGTGTTGGTCCACAAACATCTTTAAAATCTCTGCTTTTCTTCCTATTCATTCATCAGCCAGATCTCTCTTTTAGGCTCTCATAATTCTGTTAACATGTCTGTTGTCAAATTTTACTGTAAAGATCCCTTCAACTTTCTTCTTTCCTGGAAGGTTATAAAGTGCTTTTTTGAATATGTTTGCCATAGCTAACTAATGTGTTGCTTTTCTGCTTCCTCTGGCAACAGGATTAAGAAGCAAGACTTTGTTGATAAGGATACTCTCTGATGTATAATTGTTCCATAGAGCCTTGGGATCAATACTTCCCTCAGAACAGATACACAGCTCCCATTTGTATGGAAGGAAGTAGCTACATAAATAAAGTACATAAAATGCACAGCTCTGTAGCCTTCCTATGAGGCGATAAAATAATTTTTTATACCTTTCATCCACATCAATCTCTATTCGTCCGACCAGTCCACAGGAAAGGCATTAGCTGCTAAATGCTCCTCACTTCCTCGGATGCCAAACCTCCATAAGACTCTATATAAACTGAGCTTTGTGTAGCCTCAAAAGCTTGTTTTTTCTGTCAGTGTGTGTGCATAACTCCCACTAACTTCTGAAGGTGTTTGTGTGTGTGTGCGTGCCATACAGAGAACAGACTTCAAAGCTTTGACTTCAGTAGCATGTCCCTTATATTAGTGGCAGATATTTTTCAGCATGCCCAGTTGAGAAGCGGTAGTCAGGTCTATCAGACAACTTCCAAAAGCCTGATCCAAAGGAACTTTCACAGAATGTGGAAGTTTATCATAGGATTTTCATTTCACTACAAGGTAAACAACTGGCAAAATAAATACATTGTATTTCTAAATAAGTGTATATTTACCTATGCCTGGGTCAGAAGCGGGTAGGTGATGGGAAAAGCTGCAGCCTGGAACTCACAAGGATTTTGCAGAATGTCCCTGGGGCAAAAGCAGGAAAGCCTGAGCTTTTGCAGAGGGGAGATTGAAAAAGCTTTTCTGTCAAGCCTATTGCCCATTGAAAATCCCAGACATGAACTGGTGTCAATCGAACAGTTTCTTGCAAGATCTTGCGGTGATGATGCCCTAAAAGTAGACTCTAGTAAAATAGCTAGAGTGTTCTTTGGAAATGTTTCTCCTTCTGCATTTTTAGGAATGTAGTCTTGGAGTCTTTTCAGCTTCCAAACAAAAGTCTTTTCAAGGAACACAATCTTTGCTTTACCAGCTAAGCAATCAGGTTTTTGTACCAAGGCAAACTATTTCAACAGGAGAGATCAATACTTGAACATAGACCTAGCCCTGTGTTTCCCTTATCCCATGTAATTACCAGAACTCGGGAGCGTTTTAATTTTGGTTGTTCTGTATCTGGACAAAAGCAGGCTTTGGATCTTCAGTTACTTCGGCAAGAGGAACAGGGGTTTTTTTCTAACACAGCCAATAAGGATTCTAGAACCACTGGAAAAAATTACCAGATTTGAGAATGGATATAGAAGTGACAATTTGTATCAACAGTGCAGACTTCGCCCATTGGGTTTCTTGGTAAAATCCATGTTCTTGCATTATAGTTTTTTTGGTTCGTTTTGTTTTTCTGTAACCAAGAGGCACCTATTCCAAAAAGGACTGGAAAAAAAGTGGAGGAAAAAGGGATATGGCAAACTCCTTCTGAAGAGCTCTTTTCAGAGAGGAAGGCCTTTGAGAAAAGAGAATCCACAATGCTTGAAAGTTCTCTAGAAAATCTTGGCCTGCCTTGCTAGCAATGGCCAAAATCATTCAAACTTAAAAAAAGAGAGTTAAAATTCAGTTTACACTGGTGGTGGCAGCTGTCAGCCTGCCTCCCCGCTGTACTTCTTTAATGCAACAAAAAATACTAAACAGTTTTGTTCTTGTTGATAGTAGTTTTTCTTCCTGGCTTTTAATGCTGTCAGCAAAAATACTATCAAACACCTCGTTGAGTTTTATACCCTGGTAAATTTAGCTCTTCAGATTGCCACAGACAGCAGAGCTGTGTTACCCCTGGGTGTTCTTAAGCTGACAAGCACAAGTCACTATTTATTTTAGGGTGACTCTAGCCTAAAAACGGAGATTTGAATATCTGGGAAGACACCTGATTTTGAGAAAGACTAGAAGGTTAGAGATAGTCTGAAAACTGACTGCTGTTCACCTGGACCTTTTCTTTCTGTGAATGAGGACTGGTCCGTTGCTCAGCCTCTGCTGGCTTCCTACAGCGTAGAAGAGATCAAAGTTCCAGTCTTAAACAATTTCATGAAATTTCTATGGTTAAGAAAACTGCCCAAGCTGTTGCTTTCCAGTCCCAACCTGTCCAAGCCTTTGTTAGCTTTTGTAGCTAACAAAAGACAGAGTAGACAGCTGTGATTTGGCATCCTGACTTGTTTGGAACAAAACCCTTCTAGATGCATGACTGTCAGACATCAATAACATCACAGTTGTTGCATCACAGTTATAGCCCAATTTATACCTTTGATGCCTTGGGTTTTAACTTTTATATTTTTTGAGTCCTGTACTGCCTAGTGTGTTACTCTGAAGTTTCTTGTAGCCTGCTAACTTCTGCTCTCTCATGCTAGGTAGATATAACAAAGCCTCTCCAGGCTTGCTCTTCAAGGATACCCAGACAGTCCTAGGCCCAAAAAGTATAAACTAAAAGCCTCTAAAGGGGGGGCAAGCTTGGGGAAATTGCATCATTAACTGAAGCTTTAATTGGAGAATTAACCCTGATATGCAAATAGACCAAACTTATTAAAGTGTGAAGAACTCATGACCTGGGGTCCATCTTGGGGTCCATTTTGGCAGTAGCCTCTGGGCTCTGCAGGGTGTAATTTTGAAGGCCCTTCAAATCAATACCTGCCTTTATTCCCTTACTGTTGTCTAGTCTCTGTTTTTCAGGTGGCCTCTTCAGGCATCACCTTTCGAATTACAGCTGGAAATAACTGTGAAGGGACATAAGGGCATGAAACAGATGAGATGTACAATTTCTGTGGACGCGTAGAAGTTTATCCTCAGGGAAACTCATAGCACCGCTGTTAGCACTGCATTAAAAGACTGTCGTGAAGCCTTCACAGTACCATCTCTTTTCTCCTTTCAGACAAGCCCTGTGGGGACCCGCCGTCCTTCCCCCACACCATCCTGCACGGGCACACTGGCTTTGAGATGGGGGACGAGCTGCTGTACGTGTGTGCCCAGGGCTACGTCATGGGCAACAAGGAGACGGCGTTCACGCTGCTCTGCGACAGCTGCGGCGAGTGGTACGGGCAGGTCCAGGCCTGTGTCAAAGGTGAGCTCACCCAGCACATGGAGCATCCCTCCGGGAGGGCTCGGTCCCCCGGTAGCCTAACCACGTGGTTCCCGGACTGTAGGGTTGTGCCCTGGGCACTGACGGTCCCAGTGAAGGTCTTGGTGAACGTCTTAGCTGGCCCAACAGGAGTTTTACAATCCCATTGGTAGACATCTCCAAGAAACCACGGGAGAAAAACTTTCGCATACTTGTATGAACATAAATTTTCTCTCTAGGTAGCAGAATCCATTCAATATAAAAAAATTTTTTAAACTCTTTACTTTGTTCCCCGGCTTTTTGTCAGAAGCCAGTTTGGCTGATCAGAGCTTTTACTAGGCCTTTCCTTTAGCTTTAACACTCTTGAACTTCTGCCCTTACTCATGTGATAAATGCTGCTTCCTTCTGTCAGGTTGGGAACATTAAAGACCTGTGTAAGTTAAGAGAGCTGTCTATGCCACTCAAATAAACTGTGACCCAAGACTGGCTCAGAAGAATGTCATGTATCTATCCTTTTCCTTGGATTATTTTGGGTTTTTCCAGCTATATGCTTGTGGCAGGAGAGTCCGTATCTTCTACACATCTAAGGAATCTCTCCAAATTTTTTTATTTGCCCCAATAAAAAGGCAAACAGTTTTTGTCTTGTACCATGCCTCCAGGACTTTTGTCTACAAACACAAGAGTAGCTGCCCAGATACTTACTCCATAAAAAAAATGAAAGTGGATTTTCTTACTAAATGACTTGACTCAAGAAAGGATTTTTCTAAAAAAAACCCCAAAACCACAAAACCCCCAAGCAAATCGTAAAATGACATTTCCTTAATTTAAACCCTCACTAAAATCCACCTTTATGTGTTAATTAAATTCTACAGCAGTCTTTTAACTTTCCCCTTGTTTGAACATAGGCTAAACAATACCACGAGTTCAGGCGTGGATGTAATCTGAATTCCGCTTTCTCATGTTACCCTCCTCAGCGCATGAACCCACCATTTTATCCAGTATTTAAGAATGGACGTCAGAGAATCTTAGTAAATTTTGAGAAGGCTATCACATATTTAAGGTAACATTTCTGGTAAACCAGATAAATTTTAAGCAAAGGAATGGGCAGCTGTTGGATAGCTGAGCTATCTATATGGGCTGGAGTCAGTATATCCGTTTCAGAACCTATATATTCCTTAATGCCCAAAGGCTTGCAAGGAGTTATTTTTGCTCATGAATATACCATCAGGCAATGGATAATCATGAGAAAAGGTCAAACTTGCTCTTAGTAGAAATAGGTCATGTCTGTGCACCAGGGAACCAGATTCTCAAACCCATCCAACCGGTATAGATACAAAAAAAAATTAAAGCACCAGCATTTTTCTGAACTGTTTCAGCTTCTAAAACTGTTTTTACAAACAACAGCTCAGATGATTAAGTGAAACAATGCAGGGCATAAAGGTGGAACACGGAGGGAAAAAGGAGAAAAAATAATATCTACATAAGATCATAGAATAAAGAATCATAGAACAGTTTGGGTTGGAAAGAAAGTTTAAAGGTCATCTAGTCCAAAGCCTCTACAATAAGCAGGGACATCTTCAGCTAACCCAGTGGGTCTGAATCTCCTATAATCTGCACCAAACTGATAATTCTTTTTCCTTCTCTGACGTTAGTGGAAATGCTAACTTCATCACACATAGACATGAAGCTGTACTACACCAAAGTAAGGAAGGGAAAGAATCAGGCCATTTAAGTTGTGTGTGTTTCACTGTTTTCTCTGGATAAATAGTCTATTTCCCCTGTTTTGCCTGAGCCTTTCACACAGCCACAGGGGGGAGAAAAATATTTTTAAAAGAAATAGGAAAGTGTGGCTGTAAAATCACAAACATCTGCACTGAAACTTGGGAGCAGATGTGATATTGTGGATTATAATTTTTTAAATTATTTAAATGCTAGGGGGCTTCCTCTGATTAATGTTTTCCAAATGCTTTAAGGACATGGGATAGAAAATACAATAATTGTTCAAGTAATAATTATATATTTAATCCTCCTGATCATAATTCTTTAAGAAAGAAGACTTTACAGGATGATTAAAATGTGTAACCTAGTGGTTTCACTATTTTAAAACAAAGTAAGAATCCAGTGAAAAAGAACAACAAAAAAAGGAATTTAATTAAAAGAAATCAGATTTAGAGTTGACTGATATTTTGGGGTCATAAGAGAGAGAATAACAACTATTAAGTACTCCAGAAGTCAGCACACAGACTGATTTTTAAGTGCTTTGAGGCAAGAGAGCACCTTCCCTGTCATGAAGGTTAATGATGGGACTTAATAGAGAGTTTATATTCCTGTTGGCAGACTGGACCACTTCTGTCCTAACCGGCTGACATCAATGGAAAGATGTTCGTGAAGCCACTTCAGCGAACATTTAAGTGCTATGTTTAGAGCCTGGTAAGATGATACAGTGCCCTTGCTCTGCATCTGCGCTGGGTGAGCAACTGGGAAATGTGAAGTGGTCCGCATGTTCCTACCCCAACACAAAGGAACCATGGGGACAAAACTCTTTGTTAGAGAGTTTTTGAGAGATTGAGAGATATAAAGCCTGTTCCTACATCTTGCACTGTCTCCGAGACTAAGGACAAGTCACTGTACTGCTCTCTGCTGCTTACTCGACCTTGTCTGTGGAAGAGTGATGACATTCATCCAATTTCATAATTCATGCTGGGATTTGTGAGTGTTACACCTTAAGTACCATTGCTCTACTTGGTAACTGCCCCATTATAATACCTGGCTGTCCAGTCAGAATATCAGACTGAACAGCAACAATTTCATGGTTTTGTTTGTGTAAAAACATCAGACTGGCTTTACATTCCCAGTTGCTCACGCAGAGCAAATACAGTCACGGAACTATCATCATAGCAGTGTCTAAATATAGCACTTAAACGTCCTTTGAAGTCTCTTTGTGATCATCTTTCCTCTCCATTTTGATCCAGTAAGAAGAGATACAGTCCATTCTGGCACCTGGGATATAAGTGTACAGCCATCCAGTTGGCTGATTTGCACATTAAAACAAAAAAAAAGTTTATAATCAGATAGACATATAATGCAAAATTCGTGGCAAAACTTGGCTATGGGCATAAGTGAATAAAATAATTTTGGGATTATATTAAGTGGATTCTGGATACAGTCAAGTGTGATGGAAATTTAAGTGGATTCTGGATACAGTGAAGTATGGTGGAAATTAGGAAAGCAGTATGTTACAAATGGCGGTAATGTACATTGTGCCCACCAGGTAATAGACAGTAACTTTAAATTAAGATGCTTTTTAAGAAAAAAAAAGACTCTGTTTCCTGTAATTCCTTGTCATGAAAAGATGCTGTATTCTAGCTGAAAGCACAGAGATATTCAGCCCAACAAAGCAACCTTAAGAACAGGGAAATACATGCATTTTGCTGTTTACTATTTTTTCTATTTCTATGGACAGAATGTATTTGCTTCACAAAGTATATCCTGAAGAGCACTGTAGTAAGGTCTGAAAGCAGATGTATATGTGCCACATTGTGGCTGTCCTGCAAGCACAGAGACCAAACTGACAATCGCTGAATGACATTTGTTTGTTTCCCAAAATAAACCATGAGTTCAGTACCAGGAGCATTAATACCAACACTTCAGTGGCAGGGGTCAGGGCTGGACTGCACTAGGCTGCATTCTCTAGGGTTTGCTTCCTCAAAGAGAAGGCAGGTGAGATGGCAGGGAAATCATGCTCCATCTCTGCACTAAAACTGGCTCAGAAGAATGTCATGTATCTATCCTTTTCCTTGGATTATTTTGGGTTTTTCCAGCTATATGCTTGTGGCAGGAGAGTCCGTATCTTCTACACATCTAAGGAGTATCTCCAATGACAACACTTGGATACACACCCAGTGTGTTCTGAGGTAGTCTAACTTTTCCACACTGAGGACCATCCTTCTGATGTCAGTGCAAGGAGGATTTGGTGGATTTTGACCACTTAATCTGCTACCAGTCTCCTTGCTTGGCTCAAAAATTCTCATTACTTCGAACACTGCTTTCTGAGTTTTCAAGAATTATACTGATTCACATTCATGTGGTCTGTAAGCACAACTAGCTAGCACCATTTCTTTTTGGTTTTTTTATTTTTAGTGCGGGGAATCAAACAAAATGTCTCTGGCTTTTGATCTTATTTGAGAATTCTTTTTTTTTTCATTCTAAGAGTGCAAAGGAAGAGTTGTGACAGACAAATATAATCAGCAACAAATATGTCTGTGGCCTGTCAAAACAATTGTTATGACGAACTTTGGTTCCCTTTTCAGGCCTGTCACTGAGGGGTTGCATTAAATTAATGTATAGTATCGATCCGGCATGAACTGATTCTGCCAAATGGAATAAGTTAAAAAAATTTTGATGGGTTATTTATTTACATTAGCAGGCTTTCTGCTGGAATAAAAATTATCCTCTTTCTCCTAGCTATTGCAAAAGACAGAAGGCAACACAATTTCTGTCTAACATATTGTGGCTGACTAGAGAAAAGTTCGTGTGCCTGATCCAAATCAAATGGATAATTCTTTGAGATACTGTAGTTCACAAATCTGACTGATCTTAGGCAAATCGGTCTAATGCTCTTTTCCTTCCCAGCCTTAAAGACAGATGTTGTCTTGTTACTGTTTGGTGTAGCTACTTTGAGATTCTTAGAATAAAGATGTTTTTATACCGTACAAATGTTTATAATGATGGTCTATATAGAATCAAGTTTCAATTTCCTGTACTCCAAAAATACACCCAAAAATATGCAGTGCACTTTATGGTTGTCCAAAATAGCAACACTCAAAATAGAGCTTGGATGCCAACATGCTATCTAGAGGAAAAATTAAACTGATCCTAGAGTGTGGAAAACCAGACTCCTTGTTTCTGCCTGTCTTATGTTTGGTCACTGTTTTCACATGAGGATCAAAAACTGAAGGACATGAAAGCTCTATAGGACTGGACGCTTCCCAAAAAGGATTAATTTTGAATTAGAAGGATTTTACCTTTTAACTGAGCTTCACATCTTTGGTAGTATGTCATTTCAGCATCTCTTGCTGTAAGGTGTTCGTTTCAGACTCACTAATCCCTCAGACAGGTAATTGAAACTCACTGATCTTTGACTCTGCCAGAGGAGGGTATGGTCAAAATGTCACAATGACCAAATATAGAAAGATTTTGGCCTTGGATAAATGAATTTCAGTGCTGGCTCTTCTTGAAACCAGACCTGCCTAGGTAGAAAGGAAGATGCAATCACTTTTAAATCAAGTTGTGTGGTTTTTTGCTAGCGGTTTGAAAAATCCGCTTTAAAAATTATTTACACACATTGAAAAATGTGTGTAAATAATGGCTACAACTTTTTGGATAACAGGTGAAGCTGAATCTAGTTTGGTTGTTGCTCTTCAGTACCGACACCAAAATTCTGGGAACTGGAGAGTTCAGGAAAGTGCTGGGGAGGTGAGCAAAAAGAAGTGCGGATGTTGTGCAATCTATTCCCATAAAATCAAGCTCACGGTGGACTTAAAAGATTGTCGTGGTAACACAGAATCACTAAATACTGAGTCCAAGTCCCATTTGAAGGTCTGAGGCCCAGAAGAAAGAATAGAGTATTATTACTGTGTAAGTCAATCCAGGATCATATAAATCAAAGCTTCAGAGTAAAGGGGTCTGTATTTCCTTTGATGGTTAGAGAGCTCAATAGTTGCTTTCATTCTGGCACCCCATAAGCTAACATTAGTTATGTTGATAGTCTTTGCTATGAACTCTACAAATATGGGAGATTGGATATGAAAATACGTTAGAGCAGCTTTACAACTCGGGCCACAATCTGATTGTGAGAGGGAACAAGACTCCCTTATGTCGTGACGAGCAGTGCATAATGAGCTCCAATCTCAAGATCTCTTTAGACTACCATGGGCTTTTTCTTCCCTCAGCTCTGCATTAAGAAAACACCAATTCATTTCTCTACAGGCAGGATCAGGCCCAAAGACAGCAAGGATTGATGGAGACTCAACTGATCATTCAACAAACCTTTAATATGTTCTGATAAACTGAGGACTTGCATTTTCTCAGAAGCACATGCTTTTTTCCTGATGGGCCTCCATAGGACCTTCTCCTAGAGGGCTGAAACTACATGGCAGGAGAAACATTAAAGGGAAAGAGCTTCAAAATCCATAAAAAGTGTGTTACTACAGTTGTTAAGCATTCACCAATGATCCACTCATACATAAGGTTCTGGTCAATGAGGTGAATACTAGCTGTCCATTCATCCACTAACTGAAAAATAAGTCTAGAAGAAACAACACAAGCATGTGGATGTAATTTTTGCTCATGGATATGTTTGCCTGCTCTAGAACACCATGGCATAAAATTACTGTTTCAACCTCAGCTGGATTACCATAGTTTGAAAAATAAAGGAGTGGCAAAAATAGAGGTACAAGAGACATAGAGGTGAAGACAGACTTGTGATGATTCAACTCAGAAAAGGAAACAATGACCATAACAGTTGGTAAATAGTGACTTCTCACTTTATGATGTCCCAGTTCATATACATGCCACAGACACCTATAGGCTGTCCTCAGACACGCCGGATTTTGGTGAAGCAGGCATGCCAGATATCAGCTTCTAGCAGGGGGCTATCCTCTTATTATCCAATAAGAGGATAAAATAGTTTGAGGCACCATTTCCATGCAAAGAGAGTGCCAGCCAGGTAGAAAAATTCTAAAGTGGAAGCAAGAAAAGGGACAAAGTGAGACTAGCGTTTGATGGTTAGTAGAAGGGCTACATTGTGACAGATAGAGCCATGTGGATCTTCATGAATATGCAGCTAAAGTGCCGTGGTACTCAGAGTTATCCTCCAATCATTTGCAAAAGTCTGAAAGACTACTGGAAAAGATTTTAGGATTAATCAGAAAAGTGAGAGTTCTACTGGGAAGCTTTCCACTCTAGGAGTTGAATTCCCTTGACTGTTACATCATCCTTGCACCAGACAGAAGTTTTTTCCTGCTTTGAATAGCGTGTGGAGGATCTAGAGGATTACACAAGCAGATGAGGACACTGGGACCGAGAGGGAGAGAGCTCTGTTGTTGGCACTTCCTGTGAGATGAGAGGACCTGCTAAGAACATCCGGCTCTCCGGCATGATAGCTTTTACAGAGGTATTAACTCTCTGCAGGCTATGTCACACATTTGAGTTTCCTTAGCATAACTGCTTTGGTTTCTGGTAGACCCAGAAGCTATTCCAAGGAAAATACCTCTTGCTAATGCTCATTCTGTTTTGGCACCTGGCTTAAGGTGTTCTGGCAAAAAGTGAGCTAGTGTGAGCTGTATCACCGCTAAGTGGTTTTGGTCAGACTGGTTTGACAATATTTCTAATCTTTCTTAAGAGTAGACCAAATATGGCTCTGCCAGAAGTCTGGGAAGAAGTCTCCAAGGAGAATGTGACTCAGGCGGAAATTGAGGTGGGCCCCAGATGAAAATGTAATTCAGAATTGGTTGAGTGTAAAAAGGCAAAAGAAGATAAGGCTTTATGAATGCATTCATCTGTAATACAGGTTCTCCTATTAATTTCTTGTTTCCTGTGTCGTGCCAGGTCTATTGCTCCACCGCCTCCACAAAAGACTAAACACCCTCTTAAAAAGAAAAATTCTCACCATGATTCAGTTTGTTTTATTTTCCATATCCCAAGGCACTATTTTTTTATGACTTTTAATGCCAGCATAAATCTCAGAAATTACATCAACTTTCTACGGAGTAAAACTAGTGTGAGCTGAAAATTACCCACCCTGTCTAGTCTGGAAAATTTTTCATTGAGCTACGGCTTTAGAATAGTGGAAGAAATATAAATTACAATGCATTATTCCATTCAAATTCAAACACTTAGCTTCATGCTTTGAGTCAAGTGTATTTTGCTCTGAGTGGTAGGTCTGCTGAGTATTTCTAAATCAAACTCAAGCTTTGCAATGAATCTGCCCCTCTGTTGCACTCAGTTTTTTCACCAATTTGGTTTTGTAGGGTTTTTTTTTCTCTTTTCCCCATGGCAACTTTTAATTCTTTAAAATTGAAAGCCTGAGAGTTGATTACCGACAGACAGGATTATCATGTTGATGAGGTGTTAGGTTTTAAGTGTTGGAGACAGTTTTCCAGCCTTGCAGGGTGCATCTTGCTTTCTTCAGATGAAAACAAGCAGAACTCAATGTCAGCCTTGGTGGTGGAGTCTGCCTCAGTCAGCTCTGAAGAGCTTTTATGGAATAAGAAATCCTGGTCTGGCCCCAGGTGTTGTATCACTGTAACACCAAGGTGATTGAAGAAAAGCAGTAAAAGGATAAGAACGTACCTTGGTATCTTGACCATAAGGTAGCGAATATAATTTTTTTTAATCATCTGGCTCAAAAGGGGTGAAATTGCTGTAACACTTCTAGTTTTGTCTGGGTTGGGGTTTTTATATTACCAATTAGTAATTGATTAATTTTTGCTATACATTTCTCTCTACACACATTTCTTCACATTCACATTTGAATAAGATGAAGGTTTTTTCTCAAGTCTGGCAAAGAGTTGTATTACGGACAGAAAAGCTTTGAGAAAACAATAAGCAATTGAAATAAATCCTCTAACTGCGGACTGTGAGTTATTTATAGGCATTTTTAAATCTAGAAAGGTAAGACATTAGCAGTTAACATTGACATCTATTGTGATTTTTTAAAAAAACCCTTGAAATTGAATAACAGCTCAAGGACCATGCCCTTTTCAAATAAACAGTAACACCGAATGAAAAATACTGCCTAAAAGTCACTTCTCATTGTACCTTTCTTCTTGGTTTCTTGTAATAAATGAGTTCAGTGCTTTTCCAGAGAATTAAATGTTTGCTTATGAGGGTTTTTTTTTGATGTTTCTAGATGAAACGGAGGCACACATTGACTATGAAGATAACTTTCCCGATGACAGATCAATATCTGTTGTCGAGAATGACCATGGCAATGGCAAAGAGGAAATCGAGCAGGAGCAAATACAGCTTTCCTTCAGTAAAAGTTCAGAGGAAGGAAGAACTGGAAGTACCAAAGGGATTACTCAGCACACAGACATTTCTGAAAAAGGAAGCAGGGCACCAACTGAGTCCCCTGTGTCATTCCTAAGCCAAAAAAACTTGTTTTGGTTTCCATCAGAAACTTTCAGTGAGACTGAATCAGAGAAAGAGACAGATGATTCCACTAAAGCACAGTTTTCTGAAGGTGATAACCACATCGGAGTGAAGGCAGCCTATGATGAACCTGGTGCCAAAATGTTTTATGACAGTGAGGATTTCCCCATTGGACCTATTCTCACAACTAATGATACGAAGACAGCGATGGATGCAGTTGCCATCACTGACGAGTCGTGGTTAGATGGATATCCAGTAACACAAGAGGTGGTAGAGGATGATGAAGAGGAGGGGGATAAGGTTGATGGTTCGATGGGAGCAGAAGATGACATCGTTCTCACAACTGACCAACCGAATCATGTGGAAGTAAGAAAATCGGGAAACGGCAGCCCAGCTCCAGAGGAAGGTCTAACACAGATTGTGGCAGCAACAACAGGGACAGGTGATGAAGGGGCTAAAGAGACACCGGCACCGCTTACATCAGTGAGTGGTCTGGAGAGCTTTAGTGTGAGCAGGGGTTATGATGATGCCACACGGGAGCATCTGGCTACATCTCTGGAAACCGTGACTCAGGGGCCCAGTACAACGATGCTGTTTGACATAACCAGCCTAAAAACATCCGTGTCAGAAACCTCTGTGACAGACAGCCCCTCCGATCACACTCCATACCTAGAACCAAGAGACACAACCACCTACCCAGAACAAGTAGCTACCACTGCACCAGCTCCAGACATCATTGCTGACACAGCATCCCAGGAATTAGCTGAGCAAGAAAATCTCACCCAGGGCATTGGAGAAAAGCCTGCCCCCACTTCCGTGCCATGTGAGGGAGAGGATTGTCCCAAGTCCAGTAAAGGTGCTATCATAGCAGTAGTAGTGATTCTTCTTTGCTTGTTACTGGTTGCTGCTGTACTGGCAGTGTGGTTTTTCAAAAAACGGCAGCAGAAAAATTCTGTCTATAAACTAAATGGGAGGTGTCAGCCCAGACATCACTGTTACCACCACTACCACCACCAGCATATCGAAATGCAGAAAGTCTAACCAGGGGCCTTTCGGCAGAGATCAGAAGAAAAAACATATTGATGCTAGAAGGATCACATGACTCATGGATGCTAAAATCCAGCAGTGCAGAAAGCAGAGGAAAAAAGGAATGCTAAAAGAACGTAGAAGACAGAAAAGGTTTCATCCTTTTGAAATTGCGGTTTAGCATATTCAACTTTTCAGAGCTAAAGGATCTGTACGTTTTTATCACAAGGGTCTTTTGGAGACACCAGCAGGACACAGTGTGCTCAGTAGTACGCGTCAAATTTGTTCTGCTTTTACGTTTTGCTCCTATTAATAATAAATTAATTGATTAATTTCTGTGTTACCTGGTTATAACATAATGATAGGGCTGGTCAGGCCTCTTTGGTCTGTTCTCAGTGGAAGAAGACAATAAGAAGGGAAGAATGGAAGAAGGATGTTTTTGGAGCAACCACACATTCAGTGTTTGTTCCTTTTTTAGAACCTGCCCGAGCTGGTCAGGATAAATTGCCATAACAAATCATTACCTGATGTGTCTTAAAAAGAAAAACTGTTTGCTACCGGACTTTAATGATAGTATTGCAATGATTACTAAGGTAATTTTCTTCAACTTTATGAATTTAACAAGCCACAAATGTTGGATCATTATGCTACTTTTCTGGAAGGTGTTCTTCTAGCCTTAGTGAAGAAATGCCATTCTTATAACTAATCTTCCTGTAGAAATGATGATGTTTCCCTGGAATTCAGAGAATACTGTAAGTGCCATGCTTCCTTGAGTATCAGCAGGAGAGGAGTCAGAGCACCTTTGAATCCAGGTGTTATGATGAATAGCCTCTTATTACAGAGCCAAACACTGATGAAGCACTTTCCAGGGGAACCCTGTATAAAGTCAGCTGCTTTCTGAACACAATGTTGACTGACCAAGATACTGAATTCTAATTCACAGCCAGTAGTACCTCTGGCAACTGAAGCCATGTGTAATACTTTTGCCATGTGAACTCTGTGGAAGGACTGATTTTCCACCATTCTGCTCTTGCATTGGCTGGAGGGGTGTACATTGGCCGTGGGAGATGGGCAGCCCCTTTGCATTATCGTGGTTTTAAAGATAAAGCAGACCTGGGAAAGAAAGAAATTGCATCTAGTTGATAAAATGCGCTCAGCTTCTAGACTGGGTGTTGGTGTAAAAGCTGAGGCTTTTCCAACACCGTGTTCCATTCCCAAGAGTTCCGAAAATACACAGGAAGAAAGGAGAACATATTTTCTAGAATCCCTTATCATAGTTCATGTGAGTTTAGTATGAGGTCTTCCTTACATTTCTGAATGAACAAGAGGAAGTCTGGCAACTGTGAATAATCTGCAGGTCAGAAATAAATTCATCTGCCATTCAGCCTTAATCAAAGAGTAAGAAAATGTGCCTGGGTGGAGTTCATTCCATGTTCTGGCTTGAGTTGCCATGGTAATCATCTCTAACTCCATGGAAGATAGGCTTTATGAAATGGAGTGCAGAATTGGGCCCATCTTACATGCAGCCACCACTCTCAGGGCTGGTAAGCAAAACAAAGCATTTTTAGACAACGGCTATGTGTTATCTTGAAGAGTTTGACTTCAGAGTGGTAAGTGTTGAATGCTGTTGCCTGGCAAGGGTTGCAGTAAATAAAAAAGGAAACTGTACAGATTTGTAAATATGTCTCTGACATAGGCGTGAGTTTATGGTTTTAATGCATTCTACACTATGAAATAACCTGGTATTTCTGTTGTAAACTACTTTTTTTCTACGCACTTAAAAAAGAAAAGAACCAACAATGGCTTTCACACTAAGCAACTTCATGGAGACTGTTAACACAACTAAAACGTATCATCTGTAATCCCATGGAAATAAACTGAAAAGTAAACATGGGAACATCCATTAAAAATATTGCTTAACTGAAAGGTACAAGTAAGTGTTACAGTTCTGTGTAGCATCATTCAAAATGAAAAGTCAATACTATCTGGCCCAGGAACTGAACGTGTAAAAATGAGATTCAAAATATATTTACAAACACAAATTGTACAAGGATCTTATTTGAGACTTAGAAACACTTGTTATTCATGAACCAGAAGAAAGTGTACATTGACATAATGCTTTGGAGGTATTTAAATAAAACTCAAGTTACAAAAACACCAGGAAAGGAAGTGTGTGTGTGTGTTCTTGTGCAAATCATCCAGTTTGCCCACAGGTTTATGGAGAAAGGATAGGTCTGTTGCTTTCATGATTCTTGTAGAAGACACTTTGATATTAAAAATACTAGCTAAAAAGTGTTTAGCTTAGACTGCCAGCCTAGCTCTGCTTTAAAACATCTACCCTCCTTTGGAGCATCATCTGTTTGTACTCACAGTATTCACTTTACCAGAATGATTCAAAGAGTTTGGGAAAACTAACAAATAGAAGGGGACAAACAGATCTTCAGTGATACATTTGACTTAGACTTCCTTCTGTGTGTGAAACTTGGCTAATCACTGATAAGGGGAATAGCAAACAATATGTACATTACACAATGAACACAAAATCGGAAGATGATAATATCAAAATACAGTAGGAGATGAATTACTTAGGAATCAAAGCTAAAACTGGTGTCCGCCTGTTGAAATTAGGAGAGGAAAAAAATGGGAGAAATATCAGAAGTGCTTTTGTGATGGTGGCATCCTGCCATTGGTCTGTTACTCTGTGATAAAAGTCATGTATCATTCTCTTCTAGGGAAACCATATATTACAACAGGCTGGTCAGAACCTGCCCACTGGGGTCAAGACCGAGATATGATCTCCCTGTCCTCTTTTAACCTATTAACTTGGCCCCCATTTCATACAGACCTTGTGCTGCTGTGTCTGGACAGAGACTGTACAAATTTGCTTCAGCAGGCTGAGAAGTGACACTGTGGGGTGTAACATCAAAGCTACTGGCAGTGCTTGGGGGTTCAAACCCATGCAACCAAAAGGTGTTCGCTCTCCTTTGTACAGAAACACTGGGTTCATGCATTTTAGGTGTTTGCTAAGCTCTCAGGCTGAAATCCCCTCAATTTCTGTGCTTGTCCTAGCAATACACGGTTATTGTGCTGTACTGCCTTATTGCTCACTGTACCTCAAAAGTCATCGCGCTGGAGATTTGATGCCATGGGCATTGGACCCAGCATAGATAGATTTTTTTCTTCAATGATTTACCTTTTTTTAATACCCAATAATCTGTAATGCAAAGATACAACATAATACACAGCTGTGGAAGATCAGAATACGTAGCTATCAATGACCATTTAAAAATTACCCTTAATAAGAAATTACTACACCATTGTAAGACTTGTCAAACTACAGGATTTCCACCAGCTCAGGATAATACTTTAATGTTTAATACCTTTTCAGATAAGTGATAGCGAGAATGGGGCAAAGGCAGAAAGCCCCTTTTTAATTTTCCTTTGAAGTTAACAGTCATATACAATTACTCCTCTGACTCCCATATTTCCACTTGAAAGTAAGCAAGTTCCATTGCTTTGCAGAAGAATTAATCAGGAAAAAAAAAGCACATTTGTTACTTGATGGCGCTGAGAAGACCTACCCATGAGATATATCAATGGGAAGAAAAAGTTAAAAATAATCAAAGAAAACTTAGAAAGTTTTTCTACAGGAAAGGTTAACATTTATAAACTTCAAAGTTCAAACCCTCTACAGAATTTCGTTTCCATATAACATGAGTACTTTAAGGAGAGAGAAGAGGGGAAGGAGGAGAGATGGATGCCTAAACCACTGAATATTTCCTTGCCAAAAGTAAATAAATAAAAAGGTATCTATTTATTTCGATATTTTTTCCTGGGCACTGGAGAGGACTTAAGATACAAACCCTTGATTTGCTGGGGTGTGCAACCCAACTTACTTCGGCTATTTCTTACTTAACTCCTTTTTTTGTATAGAGCTTAAACTCTCCACACTAGGTCATTCAAGTCTTGAGTCACCAGGAAAAAGAAGTCGCTGTTTAAAGTATGGCAGGCAACCAAAAGCTCAGACAGCTGCAATGAAGGATTAGTTGTGGGTTTTTCTCACTGCCTTGCTACAAACTGCATCACAGCTCCATGTTCAAACATTATTAAATGGGAATGTTTTCTCTGGCACTGACTACTTCTCCCCACAGTTTAAGTATTGAATTTTTTTAACTGAAGTAGCTTTGGTTTACAGCTCACATTAGAACTTAAAAACATATTTCCATAGTAGCTGGCGTATGCAGGCAACTGTTTATTCTCAGTACCAGCCATAATAAACACTTGTACTTTTATAATCCAACAAATCTTTGTCTAATCACAACTCTGTTTTCAGAGCTGTAAAATTTGCATGCTATTTAAACCATTTTTCATGAAGACTCTCTTGAAATGGAAAGATTTTCAAAGTATGCTTCCATTATCAATACAGACCAATAATTCACTGTAAAGTATGTGAAGATAATATGGTGTATATTGATAGCAGCAGTCTACTGAGAAAAAGCTTTGTAAAGGACATGCTACCAGATTTTCAGGGGGATAGTTTGTCTGGAAAGTATGGAGAAATGACACCTCCTTGGTTGGATGGCCTCTTTGGATGAATTAAGAACAGCAACTGACTAACTTTTGGGTTTATATTCCAGCATTCCAAAGCAGTAAACTTCTAGAAAATGGAGCAATTTGAATTTGCTTTTGGATCATGCCTTGTCAACAGAAGTAATGAAGGTCTGCTTACAGAATTGCTATGGCAAATGGAAGGGCCCAGCAGGACATTTCTATTCCCATTTAATTTGCCAGAACTGATCATTCTAAAAGTATTTGTTTTTCATAGCTGATTTTATTGGCAATTGGAATTGCCAAAGCACAGAAGTATGGAGCCTGAAATGCTCTTTTATGGGAGCAAAATTAAGCTTTGAGGAGAAAAATCACTACCACCCTTCTTCCTTTTTTTAATGAATGTTGCTATTTATGAGGATGAATTAGCAAGGAGCCAGTAATGAAAAAGAATTGCTATCAGTAAGAGTAGGCATTAATTTGAAAAGGATTGCACTCTTAGCAGAGTCTGTGAAATGCACTGATTTTCAACCTTGTCCAAGCCTGAGTACTTACATAAGAAAGACTGTCCTGACAGCCAGCAGTCGTGCTTTTCACCTGAACAAATATCCACCTCAGTGTGACACTGTTTCTGACTCAGTTTAATCTTCAGCTTCCAAGCAGTTCCCTGTCATGGACGACCCCATTCAACAAGAAAACAAGCCCAGGACTGACATGCATGCAGCCCCCTGTGCCACAAACCTGCCAGAAGATGGACTTCAGCCACCATTCACTTCTAAGTGGTGACAGAATGCCATGCAGATGGAACTACTGCAGACTTGCTTGTGAGCAGTGACAGGGCATCAGAGGCTAACAGCAGCTACCAGAATAGCCAGCTTTGTTATTAGGAATGTGAGCAATTATTAAAATGTGTAATTGTACAGCTCTATAACAGGCAATACTACCACCAAGGAGGACGGAGACACAGTACCAATGTAACTTTCAATCCTGTCACACGAACACAGAGTGTTCAACAAGATAATGTTTCCATGAGCATCAGCCTCACACTGTAAACCTGGCCACAAGAAAAAATGGAGACAAATCTAAATATCCCATTGGGTTAGGCAGAAGCTGCTAACATCTGAGGCAAACAACTCACAACTAGAATTTCGGATGGCAGAAGGGAGGCAGGAATATTCCCACAGCCTCACAAGAAAAGCTGGCAGGATCAGAGAAGTGGAAGGAGACACTAAGTTATTACAGTCACATGTAAATGTTGGCATTTAACAATACCATCAGGAAAAGAAAAATCAGTTAAAAGAACCTGAGAATGCTGAAAAAAGCCACAATAAACACTGAAGAACTGGAAGAGGAGCTATTTCTCATTAGAAAAGAACAAGGGTTTGAGAACTACTTGTACTTATTAAGATGGAACTGGCTTGGGACTATATGTAGTGGAAATTAAGAAAGCCAGAGAAAAATCCACAGACACTTGAACAAAATGAAAAAGGGATCATGGTGCCATTTCACAAGGCTGCAAGAGTATCCATTGCCTCCTCAAGTTAAATAGAATGGTAAAGGACATCAGACCTACTTTAAGTAGGCTTAAGGAAAATAAATCACTGGCTAATGGGTATCTCAGTAAGTAATGAAATCCCCACCTGAGAAGGCACAATGGCAGGGGATTTTAGATGCAAGATCAAGAGCTGAGGAAACGAGTGAACACGAAAAGGGATCAGCTAAGGAAGCCCTGAAGACTGAATCACAGTCTTGCCAGAAAATTGATAATGCCTGAGAGATTTGCAATAACCATTGAAAAACTCTTTGATGAAGAGGAAAAAGCAGGGTTCATAGGTACCCGGTGTAATCTGTTGAAGTCAAATGAACCACAAAACAGGCAACTCTGGTGCTCAGTTTTTACTGGTAGAGTGAAAATACGGCAGTATTTTACCATGTACTTCACTTTTTAAAAAAGATAATAGGAATTTCAGACAGAAAGGAGAATAGAGTTCTTTAACTAGAGAGAAATAATTCTGGATGGTACCTACTGCAGCCTATGCTACCTGCTCTGCCAACAGGCAAAACCTGATCAGAAGCTTTATGCACGTGTTATTTCCACACGGGATGTACGGTCATGGAACACCTCGGGCTCCGGAACCATCGCTCTCGGAGCCTTTGAGGCTCTGCACTGCAGTACCTACAGACAGAACACAAGAGCTGGGGAACCACAGGGCACCACAGAAACAAACAGCCAGGCAACAGCCAGAGCTTGGCAGAGCTCTGAAGTCGGTTTGGTAAACGGTGATAGCAAAAAAGTGAACTAAAATTGCTGTAAAACAAAGGCAATGTAGATGGATACAGCCGTCTCCAACCAGCTCCACACACTTTAATGGTGGGATTTCCTGATTTGAATGCTAGAGTATCAAAGATGTATTGGGTATCACAGAATCATGTAATCACAGAACCACAGAATATGCTGAGCTGGAAGGGACCCACAAGGATAATGGAGTCCAGCTCCTGGCCCTTTGCAGGACACCCCAAGAGTCACACCATGTGCCTGAGAGCATTGTCCAAACACTTCTTGAACTCTGTCAGGCTGGTGCTGTGACCTGGGGAGCCTGTTCCAGTGCCCAACCACCACCCTCTGGGTGAAGAACCTTTTCTAATACCCAAGCTAAACCTCCACTGACAAGTTCAGGCTATTCCCTCAGGTCCTGTCACTGGCCACCACAGGCAGTGCCTGCCCCTCCTCTGCCCCTCACGAGGAAGTCGTAGACTGCAATGAGGTCTCCCCTCATCACCGGTTTTGCTCTTGAGGACAAAATCTATTGTCGTCCATGCAGGCTGGAAAGCAGAAAGACAAGAGAGGACTCCAGAGCAGTAACCTCTCCTTTGAGCATACACATACCTCCAACAAGAGAAAACTAATGATAGATTGGAGAAACTACCCCAGTAGGATATTACATGTATTTCATTGTGTGAAGCGATGGTTTACAATCAACTGCTTGTAAGCAACGTTTAAAAGCAAATTTCAATTCTTACATCAGATTAAAATGAGTGGAGCGCTAATATTGTGTAGGACAAAACTGTGAGGAAATGTGGTACACCCTTTGTCAGTTCAAGGCACACAGCAAGCCAGATTCCAGTCTCCTTACCCCAAGCCGAGCTGGGCAAATCTCCTAAAGTTAAAAGGCTCTTGATAGATTTTCATTTTGAGATTAAAACAGTCTGCCCATCAACCTCAGAGGATTAGTTGTGATTTATATTGAGGCAGTTAAAAAACCCAATCTGATCTTCCAAACATCTTTCACACTCAAATTCAAGTGTTTCACTGCTGTCATATGCTGAAGGACACCGAAACCTCATCCTATGGATTCTCCTTCTTATTCCCCATAGACACTCAATAGTGTAGACTACTACAGCTTATATAAACTATAGCAGCAGCAACTTAGCAAGCTAGTGAAGATGTTTTGCCTTTTTAAAAACTCAGAGCAGATTATAGGTTTGTAATTCACTTCCATTCAGCTGAATTACAGTTCAGTCATAGGAGGTGAATGCTCATTTGGACGCTCATATGCACTGAATGCTCATTTCCCCTTGATGCAAGCAGGATGAAACCACTTACAGGACTTGATCCTTGGAAACAAAAGAGGAAAGCACAGGATGAAATCCTGTATCCTTCTCTGCGTTCATAGGGATTTTTGCTCTTCAGTAGACTTAGGCACTGATTCATTACTCTACCACACTTTTTTTGGTCCTTACCAGTACTTCTGTATCGGACTCTGCCATACAGTTAATAAAAATTACATAAATTCACAGGTAAATATTTTTCATAATTCTATTGAAAATCACCTCAGTTTTCCACCTGGAAATTATGCAGATAGTCCCACCAGTCTGAAAATCACACCAAAACTGTTTTGTACAGAAGGGAATACTAAATCCATCAATCATCAGTATTTCATACAAGATTGGCCCCACCTCAACAAGGACCACAGGTTGTTTCAACAGAAAAAGTAAGAACTGGTAGGAAGAAACTATTGTTTTTATTTTTAGTTTCACAGAGTGGAATTTAATTTAGTTTTCAGGAAAGATCAACACTGCTGTCAGAATTCTTTGGGCAATGTTTACAAGATCATTAGTTGTGCTTTGTTAATCACCTTATTTCAGCTATTTAAATGTACCTTAATATCTTTCAGGAGCACTGGGATTCATTATCATTTTATTCACCATCACATAAAAAGACATATATAAATAATACAAATCATAGCTTAGAAAGAGGAACTGTTATGTCTTCATAGTTCACAATATGACAAAAGTTCTTGAGAATTTAGCTGTACTGCTACAACTTAGCAGAACACCACCAAAATGAGGAACCTTAGTGTTATCCCAGAAAACAGAAATAGTCTGTTTTGTTGTGCTTGTGTAAGGGAAAGAAAGCTCAAGGGGGAAACTCATATGCAGCAGTTCTGCACAGCGAAAAGCAATGCTCACAGAAGAGTCAGTGCAGCACGGAAGTGACCTTTCAGGAGTGGATCTTGGGACAAAAGGTGCAGCTTAAAGCAGCACCTTTGAGGTATATCTAACTGGAACTACAGGTGATCGGAAACAACAGTAAGGAGCAATGGTGAGTCTTCACTTCAGTAAAATACTTCGTGGTGGTTTCACTCATCAGGATTCCTTCTTTTCCTCCACTTCTAACAGGTCATCAAGGAATTCCACAACTTCACCCTGGAAATGATTAAATTTAACAGAAAGAAATGAACCCTGTAATGCAAAATTGGTGGGAAATTTCTGCTATTTTAATCAAAAAATAAACTGTAGTAATAAGTGTCCAAATATTTATAACACCCTCCATGCAGACACTAGTACAACAAGCCTATAAAATACAGGTAAATGCCCCATACAGGGGTAGCACAAGCACTTACACTGACACAGACCTTAAAAGAAGAAAATGTTATACACATCACAGTAAATCCTCTCATACTTTTACTGGTACATAAATAGACAATGAAATCCTCAAACTTAGAGAGGAATAAATGTTTAAAGCACCTGCTGAATTAGGAAGTTGTTAGAATACCATAAAACATTTAAAAATTTTAGAAAGCTTCACAATTCAAAGCCAAAGCATTTTGTAGAACCATAACTTTGTATGTCTGCTCTAACAGTTTACGTCCCCTGTCACACGCTTCAACAGACACCTTCTCCATTTTCAACCACAGATCTTCACACACCGTGCTTCAATGCAGCAAAAATGTGAAGGACCAGAGATACCAGAATGTTTTCCATACTGGAAACAAATACGTTGGGTTTAGATTCAGACCAGAAAATATTACATTTACAAGATCCGCTCCACTAACGCAGGGGCACCAACACAATGCAACAATCCAACTTTCTTTAAAGTACTCCTAATGTAGTTCCATGTCCTATACCATAGAAAGACAGCATCTTCCAGACACATTTTGAGACTCAAAATTTTACAGTTTTCTGTTCTGGTGAGGAAAGGGCATTAAAATATCTGTCAATGAAAATAATAAGAGGAAATAGAGAAACTTTGTCTGTTTTGAACACAATAATGGTATTTTGGATATTGTGATTAAAAAGTATTAACAACACATTTTTAGGAAGTATGACTAGCCAGGAGAGAAATAATGAAACTAAGCAAACAAAAATAAAAGCAGGAGGAAAACTGGCTGAAATAACTGCTGTTCTTGTTTCCCACTTCACAGTTCCACCTCAAAAGACCACTGAGTTTTTGCAACTATGAAGTGCTTTTAGCAAGCCCTGAAGGATGGCAATTTGTTGAGCTTTGAATTTGTTCAAAAGATTTAAGTATCCAAATTCATATTATTGTCACACTCATCAGTAAGACAGAATTTTTCAGAAGACACACAACATACAGACAAAATTCAAGTTTTTTGTTTCTGGTATGTTTTCAAACCCAGAAACACGTAAGAAATGGAAAAGGATAGTTAAATGCAACAATATTAGGAAAAAACCCCCAAACAAACCTGAAATCTGAAATCTCTAGTGCCTGAAACTGAGCTCTAAAGGAAAGCATTCCAGAAGCTGTTGCGGTCCAGCTAGATGTACTGAGGAGTAAGAGAGGTTGAAAAATGGCAAAAATATAAAGACAGTTGCTGAAACAATATACCTACACAAAATGTGCTGCAATACAACTGAATAATTGCCCGGGTGTCGGTTATCTTGGAAAAGGCAAAACCTCCAGATTAAAGACAAACAAAACCCCAGCTAAAATATTTTTGCCTGTGCCTTCACAATCAAAATGTAAAACATTTGCAAGTTGCCACTAGAGTGGCTGTCAGCCCAATAAAAAGGTGATAATGCTGCCTCAGAGAGGGCGATCACACTGTCACACTGGCAGCTGTGACCAGGCCGACCACTGTCCTTGTCCCATTAGCACCCACTTCACACCGCACCGGGTATTTAGCACGGCTGAAGTCAGTACTTATTCCACCCGTGTTCGTTCCAGGGAAAAAGCCCTCTGTCTGCTGATATCTAGTAACTTCGTGCTGTTCTATGCGTGCAGGTCTGGAGCCTGAAACGAGTCTTTGCTACTATTTACTCCCTCAGCAAGACAGAGTCCCTCCTGTTACCTGGAGCGCTCTTTGGCTCCTCCCCACCTTTACAGAAAGAACATCCAATTTTCCATGCAAAATCGGCTGCAAACCCGTAATTCTTTCCTCTGCCAGCTACTCGAGGGCACAAGAGCCACCAGGTCCAACGCAGGTAACATAAACACACCGCTCATGCCCAGGGCTGATGTAAATCATGGTGAGCAACCCATGGCCCAAAGCACGACGCAGCCGCCTGGCTGCTAGGCTGGAAATTGGGATGTGAAGTCTGACTAAGGTCGGGAAGAGAAGGGTTTCCTGCCAGACCAGTACATGAATTATGGTTAGGCAGCTAGCAAGTGGAAAGCACACACACGTGGGCTGCCTGGTCAGCTGCAGGGAAGCACTTCCTCTGTGCCTGGCCCTCAGTACACAGCCACGTCCTCCAGGTTTGCCAGGTGCAGATTCAGCAGAGCTGTGGCACCTCACAGCCTCCCTGCCTGTGCTACCATCCTCTTGCCTCTCCCAGTCCAGGGATGGTCAGTAGAAAGCGGGACTGCCGGACAAAGGATGTATGGGAAAAGATGGAACAGGTACAGCCTGAAATATGGGAGGTGTGATATGGAACAGAAAAAGGGGAATGTCCCCAGACTGGTGTGAGCGGTAGGAGGAATCAGAGAAGCTGATCTGACCAACTGGAACCTCTAATTATCTGTTAGATATGCAAAGTGAGCACTCTTGGCGTTGTTAGGTTAACAACTGAACAGAGGCACAGACAGAAAGAACAAGTTTTGTGCCGCAGTAATTAATTCAAGATAGTTTTACAGAGGGTATATAAGTAGGTGGATTATAAAAAAATAATTTAAAAACTGAGTTCTTGGTCAATTCTGAATAAGCTAACCCAGGCTAGTGAGACTGGGGCACTATTAATAGTGGAGCTAGAGCATCGGAAAGAAAAAGACCTAAACAGTAGAATGCAAAACTCCTCACTTAGTACTTCAGTGTACTGAGTGTCCAAGAGCACAATACACATTGGATCAGGCCCTTCCTTATGAAATATTAAATGTCGCATTCACACCCCCAAAACACAACTTTTTAAAAGAAACATCTGGACTTTGAAGATTCTTATCCAGCTATTAAAATAAAACAGCGAAGAGGGAGAGCTACCAGTACCCTGGCTCAGTTATGGCACACTTGAGGCCGATGGTCCAGCACCAACTTTTCTTTCAACAGCAGCATTTGAAAGCAGCAGCAAGCACCAGTTGCACTGCTCACTGACAGACCCAGACACTTTGCCACTGCTTGCAATCATTGCCTTCTGCAAATGCAAACATTAATCATTCATGGATCCTTGCCTCTGCCAGCAGTCTCTTCTGTCCTTCCTCAGTGTGGACTGGAAAAGTTATGGGAAACAATTAGCTTTCTTGTAATAACCCTTAATTTCCAACCAGATCTACTGATGGCCTTTCGTGTAGGTATTCCATGTGTACTGCAGTGGGATAGCCTGTTCTTCAGGGAAGCAACAGAGAATATCAAAAAAGTGTTCTAGAATGAATTAGGATCTACAGAAAAATATTAATTCTGGACATGCTTTTATGTGTAATTACCAGTGAATGAATAGGAAACAGCTTTTATTCTAACTCATCCAACAAACAGCCTTAAGAGACAGCACACAGAGCACGAAGAATTGGCTGTATCTTTGTTTCTGTATAATCTGTGACCTAGAAGGAAAATACGTATCTCACAAAATGTCCCCTGGTTGTCCTTCAGAGCAAAAATTCAAATTTTGCTAAAGCTTAAAGACCTCAATGGTTGGAAACTTGTTCAACAGTGAGAGCAACAGATTTGATTCCTTTATGAACTGGGTGTAGGAGATCAGGTTATGGCAGCAGGAAGGGTTGCACAGGTGGCCTCTGTGAGGAGAGGTCGAGGCTGCCCTATGATTAATGAGTAATTGTCCTGTAACTGCCCTAGTAAGTAATGGGAGTAGTCACAAAGATTGGGTTATGAAAATCAGCAGATTTCGTTCAAGAACAAATAATCACCTTGCACGAGTGAAGACAAGGGTTTGATAGGGATGACTGTGGAGGACATGGACCTGACAGAGCCTGCACATACACACCACACAGCCCACTGGCCAGCAATGTTTTGGAGGGAAAAACATTATTTCAGAATAACAGTAAGGCATGTGTCAATGAGTGGCTCAGCCTGAAAGGTTTATTCAGCCTTCAACCAAGAGAAAGTTTCTTGATCTAACCTTCAGTTAAAGCCTGAGAGTTCACTGTAACCACCTCAAAGCCCTGCCAGAACCTCCATGAGCTGTACAGTCCGGGCTGGACATTCCTCACATTCTAGCAGGGGAAAAAATAAGAAAATACCTCAATTCTTTGTGCAGAAAAATTATTTGGCCCTTAACTTATTTATTTTTCAGACACTTAGTCCACAGTGTGACCCAGTTGCACATGCTTTTAGGGCTTTTTTTTTTTCAATATTAAAAGAGCTTAGTTGTTTTCACATGAATATTAGCTACTTTCTCAAATATTTTTCCATTTCATTTTAACTATATATTCTGAACTTTTAACTGTTCTTTTCCCATGTATTACAGGAGATTACATTTAACACTGCAGTTATTACAGTGGTATTTTACAGTAAACCAGTAAATGTGCTTTCCTTTTAACATATTTATAATGCCTATAAAACATGAATCAACTCAATTTCAGAGGAACTTGAATGTTGCTCCAATTGCACTGAAAGCAGAAGCCTTCCAGCAGCTTTGTTTTTGAGCTCTACTTATGCTCTCTTGCCTGCTTTATGCTGCACGCAGAAGCTTAGGAGAATCTGGGCAGTAGAAGTTCCTCCTAATGCCAGTGCCTTCACCTTGGGGCCATCCTGCCATTTAAGCCCAACCGTGCTGGCAGCTTCCCATGCAAAGTGGCTTAAATGGAAGAAGGAACACCTTTGACCAAGACACACACCCAGTGGTGCAGAAGCAAGAGGAGAAAGCAGAAGAACCCAGCCATACGGGAAGAACCTCCACTAGGAAATGATGACGGGAAAAAAAATATCTCGTTTTCTTTTTTCTTCAAAAAGGTATATGTTGAACATGGACCATAACACTGCCCATTAGCTGGCAACTCTCTCTGAAATAGCTGCCACCACCTCTTCTCAGGGCAGCAGTGCTGCTGGAGCTGTGCTGGTCTGAGGTCACAGGCAGGGCAGGGTTTACAGGTCTGCAGTTACAACTTGCTGTTACAAGCACACTTGTGTAAATCATCTGAACATATGCAAGGAGTGAGTTAATAAAGCTCAAAATACATTGCTACCAATTCCCAAACAGAAAAATAGGCTAAATTCAGATTGCTATTTGCTATCAGTACTCCACTGAGGCCCTTGAGTTTCGATGTTATTCCATATGTTCTTTTTCCACCCATCACATTAGTTCAGTACTTATTCTTCGCCTCACACGGATGTGATGAAAAAGGGAGCATTTCAATTTCAGCCACTACACAAATGAACACACACTATATAAAAACAAAAAGAAAGATGTCAAAAAAAGTGTGTCAAAGCTGCCAACAGCTTTTCACCTACTGATTAAGTACTGAAAGAAAAATCACATTGTAGGCCCATCCCCGCCAAATACTTGTGGTTCTTATGTAATTTAGAGCAGCTAAGTAGCTATCCCCCTCAAAAAACGTTCCATAGGAGCACTGATTTTATGGGCCAAAAACACGTCTCATACAATTAGTATGGTGCTGAAGTTACATCTACACTAGCTGAGCGTCTGGCTCTCAACAGCATTTCAGCTTGCTACTTAAATCTGTGCAGTACCAGGAGCAGTATCCATGATAGCCTTGATGCGTTACACATCTGAACAGAAATCAAGAAGCTTGCCCGTCTGTGGCCAATGAAGATGACAACATTGTAATGTTCTTTTGATTTCCCTGTGGAAAACTGCAAGGATATTTAAGAATAATTACTTTTTCTTAAAAGTAATTTGTAGCGAGTTGGCGCTAATATTCTGTCAGCTCTACTGTGTTAAATGTTTGAATTAGGAGTTTTTCATTTCCTTGTGGAAAAACATTAATAAAGTAACACAAGCTGAACAGTATTTCTTGTAGTAACATATACAAAAATCATTACTGCCTGTCCCAGCCTCTGCAATTACTGCTATGTATTCCTGAAGAAGCCACAGGTTTTCACTCGCTTCGCTAACAGGATATAGAAAGACATGTGGATGGTCTGGGATATGGGAGCAGTGAGAATAGTCTGAATAAGGTGAGTCTGAATAAAATGAGATTCTCCACTTGAAAATAATGACACTCACATAGGAAGGGATCCTTTCGCCACATCAATCATTTTGCTTCCGTCAAGGAAAAAAGAACATTGTGGGCTATCTCACTGGCCCACAAGCAACTTCACAGACAGCAAACAAGGACGACAGAAACTCACAGAAGGTATGGCCTTTGGCCCAAGAAGCACATGGTTTAAATAAGCAGAGTGCACTCAGAAGAGAGCTTGCCTCCATCCTTAACAATTTTT
Source organism: Oreocharis arfaki (assembly GCA_013398015.1). Taxonomy (NCBI): domain Eukaryota; kingdom Metazoa; phylum Chordata; class Aves; order Passeriformes; family Paramythiidae; genus Oreocharis; species Oreocharis arfaki. The sequence goes on along the minus strand of VZRR01009913.1, from coordinate 899,816 downwards.
AATAAAGTTTTTACTGTAATGCCTTATCTGGGGTTTTCATCAGTTTTCGACATTCCTACGGAACAAACTCTTCTATCTGTGCCAGAAGAAGTATTAAACAAAATAAAAAATGCCACTTATACTACCAGGTCCTGCCCATAGAGCAGAAACTGCAAGGTAGTGGTTTTACCTTTGTGCCATTCCTGCTCTGTCTGCACTCCCTGTAAGTCTCCTGCAGCCAAAGACAAGTTCTGGTAGCCAGGGATTTATGAGTTCACTACCAAAAATCAGAGCCAGGCCAGAGACATGGACAGCCTCCATCCCTCTCAAGTTTTTAAGCCCTAGAACAGAAGCACTTCCTCTTTTTTCCTGGGAAGGAGAATGGTAATTTTCCTAATACAAAGAGAGTGTGAGGTGGGGATATCTGTGGCATGAGCAGGCACAGTAATTTTGGTTGTTTAATCCAAACATATAATCCAGTGTAATGTGGCTTTCTTGTCAGCCCAAAAGTTTGACTGAGGTTTTCACTGCACCTCCCTCCTGCAGATTGCAAGGTCATTTGTAATTGCCCTGGTGAAAGAGGCTGCAGGAATGAATGCCAGCAAATGAATGCTTGTTTATTCTACACACAGTGCTGGAGGATGAAGATTGTTTCTATAACTCCTTCTTCTAACAACGTATGGGAAAGTCCTCAAAAGGGACTTCTTCACCCCCTCCTTAATTACTCATCCCTGTGTTTTGACAGCAGATAGGATAGAAGGAAAGAAGTACAAGTTAGGTTGATGCCTAACATAAGAAAACATTATGGACAAAGCACAAACCAACAAGGAAATATAAAAAGTGCTCATGTATTTCACACCTTGATGAAAATCCATATGGACTAGTCCTCATCTAAGCTTAACCTTAAAGCAAGCTTAACCTTAAAGCAAGCTTATTAAACTGTCATTCAGGGGGTTTTATCACAATGGAAAGTCTTCCTGAAGTCTGGTAACCTTGCAGTGGAATTTTACATAAAGTTGTTTTCAGATCACAGGAATACTGAAGGCAGCACAGATGTTACTTCTCTGCTATAAAATATTCTCTCTCCTTATGTGTTGGATAACATAAAAATTGCAAAGGTGATTTCATTTTTTAACATAAACCATCTTTATCTTTTCTAACCAGAAAAGACCTCAGAAGTGCTCATTACAGGTACCCTTGCACCATGTAATAACTGAGTACAGCTCTTTATTTGTCAATGCCAGCAACATTTCATCATTTGAAGAATTTTTTTAAACTTCTAAATGAAAGGCCCCAAAAACAAAGCAAAAGGCAATCCAAAAACTCCCAAGAATTATACTTTAATTTCATCTGCGCAAGAAAAAGAAATGCCTTTTCAACAATTTAAATACTTTTCTTGCACCAAAATAAAAAATCCCCCTTGCATATTTTCCAGTGTAAATAGTAGTCATTATACGTTATTTGACCATGAATTCCAACCATTTAAAAAGCATGACTGGGTGACCAAAAAGCCACAGAGCAGAAAAAAATAACAGATAACAAGACTTCCTTTGGACAAAAATTACAATTTAGGTGGTTACTTCTGGACAAAATCACAAGGATCTTTAAATCTAATTTAAACAACATTTCAGAAAAAAAAAAATCCATCCTCCTCCCCACCCCCCAAAACACCAAACCCAGAAAAACATTTGGTTTAAATATATATGCACCATTTCTCTGCCCCCTGGTGTTACAACTTGAAAACTGTGTTTTCTTTTTTTTTCTGTGGGCTCAGTGCATATATATTTAACTTTGTGTTAATTCTGTCTGTGTTTTTCTGAATGGTATGTGATGTTCTTTGGATTTCTTCTTATATTCCACTTACCGAACAAAAATTTATTATAAATTGGTCATGGTTACAAGAAGATTTTTCCATATTAGTGAAATCCTGGAATTACAGCTATGTATCATCTTTACTTTAAACGTGATTGTTGCTTTTTTGACCATGATTTCATTTCTAGAAAACTCACCTCATCATCATCCATCAGATGTTCCTTTGCAAATGCATATATTTCCAGCTGGAGTGTGGTGATGTTGTGGTATCGAACTGCCTCCTAACAAAAAACCCCAAAATTTCTGTTATTTTAGGGTAGCAAGACAGGGGAGCATCATCACATGCCACCTGAAACTATCCCAGTGAAGTCAGACCCAGACCTAGCAGAGGTAGATCCCAGGCAGGGTATGTAGTGTTTGAGAAAGGGAATAGCAAAACAGCAAACAGCGTATTCCAAACTCTTCTGTGGATCTTCCTAAGAGCAGGCTCCCTCAGTAAGAACAAAGCACTCTCCTCTTTCTCATGTTTCAAAGCACTGGCGAGCCTGAGAATAAGGAATGAGACTGCCAGGGCTGAGCAGCAGCCTGTGCCTGCATTCCAGTGGGCTTTGGACAGGAGAAAGCCTCTGTCTCCCTTTCGTGCTGGCGTATGGCACAGGCAGTTCTGGGAAAGAGACACACTAAGCTGTTTTGCATGATAATGACTCACCAGCCCAGCCTGAGCCTGGGCTAGGGAAGCTCTGCAAGGTCACTCACCTGTCCCTCTCGCTCCCTGGCTGTGAGCCCGAACAGCACAGGGTAGCTCAGTGACATACTCTCATCTTTGTGTATATCAACTGTAATCTACTTTGATTATTCCGTTGAACTCCTTTGGGGGAAGAAAGCAGGAGACTCCCTCTTTCACAAGAACATCTAAAGATTAGTGACAGTGCCAAATGTTGCTCTCACCCCATTACCACTTTTTGAAAATAAACCAGAGGCATTTTCGTGGCAAGTGATTAGGACAGCAAGCAACTTCTCTTTATGGCTACCTAGATCAAAGTACAAGAAAATAAAGCTGTGTGCATTTAATATTTTGTATTTAAAAATCAAATTATCTGTAGTGCCCAGCTACAGAAGTTATCAATGAAACATTCAGAGTGCATGTGTAGGGCCCTTGTTCTGCCCTCCCCGCACACGTACGCCAAATCTGTCTGCGGTTTGCAGTTTCACACTGCTGCTACCCCTCACTCTCACCACCACTACACATTGTCTCCAATATGGTTATAAAGCACAGTTCTGTTCCCAAAAGCAGTGACAAAGGAGCAGTCCCCTTCCCCCGTGAGCTCAAACTTGCTGCTGCCTGAAACAACCAAATGCATTTTTGCTGCCCTCTCTCTCGGTTGGCCCTGCAGGGCAGGCCTGGGTTCCCACTGTGCCAATAAAATGTGTGCTCTAAGAGGCATGACCAGAAGGCACTAAATTCAATTTGTGCAACGTGTATTGCTAATGATTAACTAGTTGTACAGCCCATATGACTGATGCCTAAGCACTAACTGAGGTGTCACAATTTAGCTGCGTGACTTAAATCCTGGTTTCAAGAAACGTAGGAAAATCCAATTTGATGTCACAGTCCAGGCTGCAAAATTTCTTTGGACACGGAAATTTAAGAACAGCATGGAAACCCATTTTTAAAATAGTTTTCCAAAGCCAGATGATAATTGCTGCTGGATGAACTGGTGTCTTCTTTGCAGCACCCATTTAAATTTAGATAATTAAATGCAGTACAGTCCTGAGCCTTTTTTCATCCTCATCCACCCAACTATGTTCTAAATGGAGTAAGTGGAAAGTCAGTTTAGCTGGAGTTACCATATCCAGCCGCATTCCAATGCCCACAGAACCTGAAATAACAAGCGAGTGGGCAACCGCGTGTTGGCAAATAATGATTCACAAAAGCCTGAATGCCACTCAGAAATTTCATCATCAGAGATTTCAGGGGCCAGCTGCTTTGCTTATAGAGGTACATAAAGATATAAATATGCCTAAGTGACAGAGAGGTACCAGCATGGGTTTACTTCTCATCATATATTATACCCTATCGTAGTGTATTTCAACAGAAAGGGAAGAGCTAAAATGACATTCACTGTTTACATGACACACTACACCTCTGTGTACAACTTTCTATATGATTTTAATAAAACAGTACGTGTCAGACTCCAGAACCAGCAGATATTCCACATTTTCCCAACCTCTGACCCACTGAGTTTCGGATAAATATTTGAATGTGTCTAGAAGGCATTTTAGGTAATTCACGTACCGATCTGGGCTGAAAATCCTCCTCTTTAAGTCCCCATTTGTCTTTGTGGTACTGGTAATAGACCATGTTCTGTTTCATCACTTCATCTTTCTCATCAAACAGGAGGTAACTAGCAGCACAAGAAGCTGCATTCTTCATGTCATTCACTAATTAATAAACACACACCAAAAAAATCCAGGTGAGGTAAATGAACAAATTCCTACTATTATCTAAACTCTGGAAAACTCAGATGGAGACACAGCCCATACTCTACCTCCTCACCAGCTGCAAAGAGAGAAAAAAAATTGCTCCCCAGAAAGGGTATGCTATTTTTGTGTTCTGAAACACACAAGCCCATGATTCAAATATCAATTCATCATCAGCATCTGATGGTTTTGTGTGAAAATCCTAACCAGATGTTCCTCCCAGGTATCCCAGTATCATCCCACAGCTTGGTGATACGCACTGGGGAATTTGTTTAAAAAACATACAAAAATGTATTAAACCCCTCCCCACTTCTTTGTACTAGGGTTTGCTAAAGAGGGAAGAGTCAAGGTATAAAGTGTCTAGTCAAACAGCACAAACTAAAGTCATTAACGGATTGATGCTACAGAGCTGACGTGCGTTCTCTTTGATATTGGAGCCTGCAGGAACAGCTGTAAGGGCTACACGTGTTCCTTATAGTGCAAGTAGCTCCTCAAGAAACCACAAAATTCACTGAATAACCTACCTATCAAATATGTCATCACTGAGCACCAAACACGACAGTTTCTGTTAAGTGGTCCCCTCCCTCTTCAAAACCCATTCAGCCCCATACTAGCAGGATTATACGAATCCACCAGGAAAAAGCAAATAGTATTAAATACTCTGTGGGCTTGTCTGTGGAAGCAGTTGTGTCCCATGTCTGTTAACTACAGTGATACAGGGAGCAAAAGACACCAGGAAGCTCAGATTCTCTGTCCCAGAACAGTTTAAAACGCAGATTCTGGAGGCCACTACTTACATTCTAAAGCATAAAACTAGAGGGAAAAGATTATGAATGGAATCTGTCCCATATCATCCAGCATCAATGTTATTTAAGCACAATAAATCACTACTTACATTTATAATATGCAAACTGCAAGTAATGGTACATGGTGGCCACAAATTTTTCAACCACGAAGCCTCCTATAATGGGTGTCAGATTGCTCTCACACTGCACTTTGCACGCAAGGACTTCGATATAATGATCTGGAAGGAAGAAAACAGCGACAAAGGACATGGATAGCTCAGAGTGAATTCTTATATTCCCTCCCATCAGCCACCCATTAAAATTTGGCCTTATAATGCTCTCCTGGGTCCTGTGCATCTGGACCTTGCTGCTTGTAAGTACTGAGAATCTACAACTCCATCTGAACTACGCTTCAAGCGTTGGTATTAGGCCCTTCCATAAAAATCTCCATGGCTGACTTTTAAGGCATCAAAGCTGAAATTCCAGAGAACTGAGCACTTAGGTTTCAGTGACACCTACAGGCAGCACGTGGTGGTGGGTTTAATGGAGTATTACAGAGAATTGCGTTATTTCCTAGCTGTGAACTTAACAATGCTTTCTTTCCTTTTTTAAATTTTGCAGGCCTCTGCAATTTCATTACATTATTGCACAAATAAGGTCCCCATGCTGCTGGGTACGACTGTGTCACAGACAGATACAGCAGGTGATTGCAAAATAAACCACAGATGGCTGCATTTTGGGCCCAGAGTTCGGATGTTCTAAGAGAGAAGAAAGAGGAGAATATGCTGTTCACCACAGAACAACTTTCAGACAGGAACATGTAAGTTCACAAGCTTACCTTGTCTAAAAAAGCTTGCTATAATGCAATATAGGACTACCTATGGTTTTATCTTCAAGAAAATACATTTCAAGAAAACCTTCCAACAAAAAGTTTCAAGCATTTTCCGGATATATCACATTCATCAATGGCATGGAAAATAAATATTTTAAAGCCTTAGTCTCCCTGTTAGCCACATTTGGCAGGTGAAAGAAGTTAGCTAACCTCGTGCAGCAAATTTCTGACCGAGACAAAAGAACAGTTTTCACCCGTGACAACTCCTAACACGAAGAACACTGGGGTTAACTAAAAATAACTGCTGAAGCTAATCAAAAATAACTGGAGAAATGAAATTACCAGACCCATCTTTTACAAGAGCAGTGGAATCTCCAGACACAGTAGTGTTCAATTCCAACCAGCACTTAAAGCCAGAGATGCGAGTCCCTCAGTGAAGTGATCCCAGGCAACGAGGGCAGCTGGCTTCCTAACATAACTCACTGCTCAGTGATAAATACATACCTAGTGCAAGACCCAAATACTTCTGCTTAACCCTTACTGCTACATCTGCTTTCTGCAGACCCTTGGAGGCAGAATATCTCTCCCTGGAACACGAACCCAGTTCAGCCCGGGCAGTGCAAATAAATTTTAATGTTCTTATCTCAAGAGCAAAATACTTGAAATGCACGCACATGGCCGTGGTGACATCATGCAGTAATTCCTACCTTTCCTTCCCATCACTACTGCTGGGAATTGTCCTTCCTTTCCAAGAAGGAAGAGGGAGGGTGACAATAAGGGTCAATCACAGCTGAGCATGGATACTACACTTTACAGAGGCTTGGGGATTGTTCTGATGTCAGGGCTCTGACCCACTGGGGAAAGAAGCCTGTGTTTCTTGCTTTACCACCTGTGATTTGCCCTTCACTCCTTATTTGCTGTCCTAGGTACCTGCCTGCTTTGCCCCAGAGCAAGTCGAGGCTTGAGGAATAGCCTGCAGTAGCTATTCCATGTCAGCTGTACTGGTGGATACCACCTGCACACCATGGGAAACTGGAGCTGCTCATGTATAAACATACTTTGCCGAAGTTTCCCCTCACCAAGACATACTATGTCTTTAGGACAAAAAGTTGGAATGTTTTTCCTTAGGGCAACTTAAAAACATGAAAAACGAAAGAGAATTTCTAAATCTACTGAGGAAATATGCAGGTGTTCTCCACAAAAATATTGTCAACAACACTGAGCTGTCGGAGCACTGGAGAAAGGAAACGTGTATGTGCCATTTTGACAACAATCAAAAAAGTTGATGTCCCTTTTCCTTTGCAAAGCAATGGAATTTTTTTTTTTTGCTACATGCACAAAATACAGATGTTACCTAGTAGGAGTTTTCTAATGTAGGAAAGATTAAAAATAGCTTACAGAACGTTGTCATATTTATGAGAAAAGAGATCCAGATCATCAGACCTATACAAACCACAAAGCTGATTTCAAAGCTGATTTCACTGAGCCTCAAAAGTGGCCAAACTGATACTGAAATGGTGGTCAAGAGACCTGGCTGGATGATGACTGCTACCCAGCTAGAGCAGTTGCTGTTACTTACACATCTATGTTACTCTGACACAGAACTTCCATGTTAATGGTCTCTGCTCTGATTTCTTGATAAACCTCATTTATGTTACTGAAGAGAGCTAAAAAGGAAACCAGAATTCAAGCAGTTTTCAGTGAATCTAATAAACTCCTACCGGCTCAAACTGAGGAACAGGACTTGGGTAACCAATCCTACGTACCTTGAGGACATCTTTCCTTTATGTACCCTAACCACTCACCTGCAATGGAAAGATAGAAGTCTTTAAAATCTGTGATCTCTCGGGAGCCTTCACAGGCTGCTATGCAGTCATCATAAGCTTTGAAGAAATCAGGAAGGGCCAGTTCCATGTCCGAGATGGACGTCCGCCAGTTGTCACCATTGTACGCTCTCACTGCCCTGACAAAGAGATTCTGAGAAATTGGCAGGAATGAATCAGCAGTAACTGACCCGTGAGAAGTGTTGTGTAAACTCAAATACAGTAAATGATGTCTCCACATTTCTGGATGACTGTATGAGCCGCTCTCCAGGTGATGTGAGGACAACAAACACAGGAGACTAAGGGGTTTCAGCAGGTATTTCCTAGAGAGCAGAGTATGTAATTCCATTTCCAGCCAAAAGAAAAGCCTGCTGGAGAGAATTAACGGTGTGAGCCTAAAGCGCAGGTTGTGACAGAGATTTTCAATGGGATCTTAATGCCAAATGTCTGAGATATTTTAAGCTGTACCACTACAGCACACATGAATTTGGATTACCATGCACCATGCACCAGTAGTGATCTGCATGTAGCAGCTTTCAGGTACATCACTGTCTGTGATTTGCTGTGATTCATTTATGGAACAACGAGGTGCAAGAGAGGTGAGAGTTACTGAAGGCATCAAGAAGGCAGAACAAAGATGACTGAGATGACAGAAAGAAGGCGATTAAGAACTGAGAACACACAAGCAAATGAGACCCCTGAATCTCACCCAATAAGAGGAGCAATAGAACAGTTCCAAAAGAGCAGACTCTTATGAATAAAAAGCATACCTCATATGGCTTTGTCTCCAAGTCTTTAATATGCTCCTCAGCATCAGGTATGCTCTTATAGTAGGCCATATTTCTTTGCATCATTTCATCATCCGGATGCTTCAGAAGAAACGTGTGAGCTGCTGCAATAGCTTTTGGAAGATTATTAGCCTAAAGAGGGATAGGGAAAAGAAGGTGTTAGAAAAGATTAACTGGAGAAGAAGAAAACCAAAACAGTTCAAAGGTTCCCAGTTTTCTCAATGAATTTTCCTGCATTCTCTGTATTCGCAAATCTAATGAAAGCACAGTCTCAGCAGATACAATGGTACTGTAAAACTGATAAAATTCTTCTCAGTTTTACTCCTAGCTGCATCACTGTGAACAATTTTTTTTTTAACTTTGGAAGTCTATTATTTTTGCAGATAGCATAGATGATTGTTGTAAGTCAAAAAGATTAGGTTTTTTCCCTTCCCCCTCCCCTGTTCATAGAGCTGGCAAGGCAAAAGTCTACATCAGGGCTCCTAGGAGGGATTAATCTCATAGCAACTACTGATGCTAACCTATGGATACCGGTCAGGAGCCACCACTGTTTATGAGTTTATGTCAGTTACTTGCCTAGCAACACAGACAACATTAACAGAATAATATATCTTCCTGGTGGTATTACGAAGTTAGATCAGACTGCAGAGATTTGGTCAAAAATTTTGTCCTAAAGCAATTTTCTGTGCCCATTTTTAAACTAACTTTAATCCCTGTTAGATATACTTTGTGAAGAGTACATTTCTCATTTAAAACTGCGTGTACCAAACACTTCTGTGTGCATGCAGTTCACGGTTTTTTAATATTATATATATATATATACACACACATGTATTTTCATAAATTATGTAGTCTATATGCACATACTTAGGAAGAGTGAGAGAGAAAGCAAAAGTCGGGGGTTTTTGTGAAATGTTAAAATCTTTTTTCTAGGCCAAGATCCACACCAGCCTGTTTGGTGTATTGATGTATAGGCCGTACAGAGTTCCATCTCGCATCTGAAACAGGTTCTGGCAGTGCATGTTTGAAACCACAAGCAAGAATCACGGGCACGTGCGCACATGAACTCCTCTGTTCACATCCATAAAAGGTGCCCTTTTGTTTTGGAAAGGAACCTGAGAGATGGCTGCACTGAAGCAAGATTTCAACCCACGCCCTGCTGCTGTGCCGCTAGGAGTGTCCCAGCACTGGAACTCTGCCAGCTGCCCTTCCTGCCTGTCCCAAAACTATATGCTTCCAGCCAGTCCACACTGTGCTAAACGCAGAGGCAAATCTCAGCTGCACTTTCGTCAAATCCCTGGTTTCTTCTGTGCTGCAGCTCTAGCTCTGCTTCTTTGGCAGGCTGACAAGTCTCATTTTTACTTAGGTCCATGATTCACTCTGGGTTTCAATTTTCACCTCTTAGAAAAAAATAAAGGAAGGTTTTGTAGAAATACACTCTTACGTGAACTCAGTGGCTCTGAGAAAGCTCCCTCCAGAGGAGCAAGCAGCAGCGCAGGAACAGCTACTCCCAGAATCTTACAACGTGGCAAATTTCTCTGTGGAACCCACCTGAATACATACATGGCCACTCTAAAAAATTACATAAAGCATTTCACTCCCACTTCTTCCTATACTATAAATGCTCTTGAGGGGGTGGAGTGGTGGGGGAAGGGACATTCTTTTCACAGAAACCACCAGCCAGGAAAAAGTCCTTTGGATGCAGCAGTCTGTAGCTCTAGAAGGCCCATTCAGAACTCCCCAAGTGAGAGATAAGGGCTCAGAGCTGGCCTACAAATGTAGTGTGAAACACAATATAAACAACAGACACTGAAGGCAAAACCACCAAACTACACTGCTCAAATTTACTGCAAATGTGATTGAAAAAACAGTTTAAAGGGAGAGGGAGGGGTTCCTCCAATTTTGCTCTCACTCTCTCACCCGGCAGTTACTTGACTGTATTTGAAATGGTAAGAAGAAATTATTTTTGGTTTTACCCATACACTGCAAACTCTGCACATACCACAAGGGGAGAATTAATAGCTAAATTAAGATAAGAAGAGGAAACAGTTGTGGTGATGTCATTTTTGAGTCCATATATGGCTTTGAGAATTCGAGGAATTCCTGCCCTCTCAGTCAAAAGAAAAAGCAGAGGTTTTAACGCATCAAGCTGAGTTATTTTGTATGGTTTTAGAGAAGGCCTTAGACACCAGTGTGAGACTGTGCATGTGGATACTGTTCTGATTTTACGAGAACACATTTCCCTGCATCTGTTTGGAAAAACTGCTGAGAAAACAGCACTCCTAAAAATAGGACACAGCAACAGTTAAGAAGATGTGTGTTTTCAAGAGACAATCTCAAAACAACGCACAAGCATGCAACCCTATGTAATGTATAGTGGGATACATTGGGAGTGAATCCCTAAAAGAGAAAACAATCTAACCAAAGAGCTCAGCTTGTTTCCTTTCCACAGAGATGCCCTGCTTATTTGAAGTGCAAATAATTGCAGTATCTGAGGGGATGGCAGGAGGAATGGATCTTGATGTAGAAAACAGAAGACTAAGAGGAGAAGAGAGAAAATAATCAATTAGATCCTGGACGGAAGAACGACAAGAAGCTAGAAAAACAGGGTGAAATCTGTTAAGAGAGGAGTGTGTCCCCAGTCTTGGCTGACACAAGAGCAAAAGGTAAATACCATTCCAAGGCTAGCATTATAGTGTCCCACTTCAGCAGCCAATTTTTGCTTCATTCTTCGTCGCAGCTGTAACAAAACTGGAGTTTTGCAGGCATGAGGCTGCCTATCTGTAAGCCACAGGCTGGGAGCTGCTCCACTTGAAAGAACTGGACCAGAAATGAGCAAGTGAAGAAGGTGGACATGCTGAAGGAGAAGAAGTAGCGAAGATCGTTTGCAATAGCAGAGCTGTGACATGAAGAGTCTGAAAAAGGTTCCAGAGAAGTTTAGAAAGTAAGGGAGATGGAAAGGTGAGAAGGGCAGGAATGACACAGCTACATGACACAGAGGCAGGGTCCAGTGGCTGGATGTCTAGGAAGGACTGGAAGGACTGATCTAGAGGACATGCTGGATGAGTTGTAAAAAACAGGTGAAAAGCGAGTCGGATGGTACGTGGCTAAGCAGGGGGAAAGAAGGCATGCACTAATCCCACTGTGGGTTACAGGATGGGAGGAAATAACTGAAAGGCTTGTCAAGGAGAAGATTACCAAGTGTAGTGTTGGCAGCCTAGGAGGGCAAGGACTGACTACGGGGCAGGGAAGAAATGGAAGGGAGGCAGACGACACCTGGTGTGGAGGAGGTGATGGGGAATGAGGCTGTGGCCCAG
>VZRR01009913.1:860505-887742 GCA_013398015.1 Oreocharis arfaki | reverse complement strand
TGACCTCCAGGTAGCTGACGCTCTCGGGCCAGTTCTCGGTGCTGTACTGGTCCAGCCCGTAGCGATAGGCCGCCTCCAGCGGCATCAGCTCGTCCCGCGGGAAGCTGCGGAAGCTGTAGCGCTCGTACTGCGCCCCCGCCGCCGCCAGCAGCGCCGCCAGCGCCGCCACCCACATGGCTGCGCCTCCGCCGCCGCGGCCCGCACAGCACCACGTCGCTGCCGCCGGCGGAGGCGGCCCCGGCGCCGGGCGGAGCGAAGGGAAAAGCGGGCGGGCCGGGGCGAAGGCAAGCGAAAAGCGGGCGGGTCGAGGAGAAGGCAGGACAGAGGCGGTCCTGGGGCCGGGGCGGAGGGAGAGGCGGCCCCGGGGAGGGAGCGCGGCCGCGGCGGGGCGGGGCGAGCGGGATGCAGACCCTCCGGCCGCCCTCGGGGCTGCTGCTCCGCGGGAGCCGGGGTTGGCGCCAGCAGCATTCGCCTCTGCAAGGAAACTTTTTGTTAATGTGTTTCTGGTGTCTTTTAAAAAAATTTTATTCTTCTTTATGTGTTTTTCCAGTGTCCACGAGAATTGCTTTTTTGCCATCCGCAATTTAGGAGTTTTGTTTGGAAAATGTCTATTCTAAATCAATCTATTGTACCCTTCAATTTTTTTTGTGTGTGTGTTTATCTACAAAACATGTGACATAGGTCCACACATTCGTACTGTGATGAAGAGCAACAAGTGCATTGCCCGAATATTCATAGAATTCTGGGCATTATTTCCCTTGAAATTGGAATTTTAGATACGATGTTAGAAGGCATTGCAGAATTGTAAGTACTATTTCTGTCTCTTGTTGCTATTTGATGTCCGGTTTCCTGAGGGAAAATAGTGTTGAAGATCTATAAGGGAAGTGGTTTTGCATTTTTTTGAATACTCGCCAGCTAAGTATACCCGAAGCGTGAGTTATAGAATGTCAACAGTGCCTCCTCCACTAGTTCTGTGCAGTGCTTTGGGGCATTTTCTGATGTCCAGCTACATTAATTAATTAGTAATCATTAGTAAGTGATTAGTAAGAGAAGCTGTGGCTGTAGATCCAAAGAACTTGAAAGTTCCTGATCTAATCAAGCAATTCTTTAGAACTGTTCTTGCAGTCTGACACATAGAGGTTATTTGCATTATGACAATATGCAACCTCCCAGATTTCACAATCAGAGTTTGACCAGGTGCTCTCTCTCCACTGCTCTTGGTGGACTCATGCACTGATCAGTGGTGATCTTGGGGCTGGAGAACCCTCCAGCTTGGAAAAACTTGTGTAGAGCCATTCAAAAATGCTACCATGGCTTCAAAACTAGACAAATAGCAAAGGCCCAGATCTTTGTCTGTTCTTTTTATTTTGAAACTGAGAAAAGAAGTCACAGGTAATTAAAAACAAAACAAAAACCCACACCCCATAAAGTAACAAAAAACACCCCAGGCCTCTAACAGTTCTAGTTCGAACCTTTCCTTTAGATGACATTTAACCCTGTGCTCTCCCCATCTAGTAAGGATATTTCTCTATCCCTTTACTTTCTTAGGCTGAGTATCAGTGCTTATGTAGGTACGTGACCTAAATGACCAGTTATGAAGAAAATTATTCCTTAGAAACACTTTGTACTTGGACTGTTTGTCTTCATTTCTCAGCAGAGGCAGCTGCAGGATGGAGGCTGGTGAACTGCTCAAGAATTCTTCATTGCAGTGGCTGCCTTCAGAGCAGGGGCTCTCGTAAGTTACTGACCTGAACCTGCCCTTCTGAGGCCAAAATTATCTGTAGGTGCAAGTGTTGGAAATGTTGTATCTAAGTAGCTGTTACCATTTCACACTTCAGGCTTGAATGGCTGAGAAACCTGGAACCCCAGATCCTCTTTCCTGTGGGAAAACAAACACCAAAAGCCAAAACCAAACCAAAATAAAACATCAGGGGTCACTGGTGTGTTGTTCCTTTCCATAGGAGGGCCGAGCACCAACATTTCCCCAGTCAGGCTTTGGCACCTGGCTTGCTGCCAGCCTTCTGTGTCAGCTCTGCCAGCCTGGACTCTGCATTTTGTCTTTGCATGGAATAGGGATGATTTCCCTGTTTTTCCTGGCAGATCACTGTAAGCACTCTGAATTCCATTTTTAAACCTTGAGTAAAAAAGGTGCAGTTAGGAGCTTACACACCGTGGGAGCAGCACCCAGGAGGAGGAGTCTGCCAGTCTGGTTGTGTATGTGTGTGTGCATGTTGCTCAGTTTGCCACCATTCCTGCTGAATGCCTGTTGTCCTGTTCTCACAGTCACTCCTGCTCTTACTCACTGACAGTTTCTGGAGCTTTGCTGCCAGCTGATTCCCAGAGGCCTGCCAGTATGTTGCCAAAAACGTCAGGATAAATAAAACTCTCTAACACTGTTTTTGTGGTAGCAGGGAGTAGGCATTAGTTTATTCCAGGCTGGGGTGCTCCACTTAGGTGCACAGGACTTTCAAAACTTTTCACATATTTTTACATTTTAGCAAAGAAATTAATGTTCATTGGTTCTAAATGACATACTTTTTTGCATCAATTATCATTCTATCTTCTATTGGTTATTGATTTCTCACTGCTCATGTCAATTAGTCCACATCTCTTAGTCTTTTTATTATCTTTTTCCCAGACAGGGACTCTCCAGCACATGTTGAATTATTTTTGTTAGTGTCTTCTAACACTAAGACACTTTTGTTAGTGTCTTATCTTCTGGTTACTTCAACATGTCCTTGGAGGGCTATAAATTCTGTATTCCAGGTGCCCAGCCTTTAACTCCCCAGAGCTTTGTTCACTTGGGGCAGGTGATATCTGGAATGTGGCACATGACTATAAATTTATTACAAAAACAGACAGTAAAGCTCATTAATTTCCCTGTTCCATCTCTAAGCCCTATTAGCCCCAATATTCTTTTTTTAGTCTTGGCAAAAGACTCTTCCTTGTCCTGCAGGTGATGGCTTCTCACAGACGTGTTCCTTCCTCTCATTGTGGCAGTCATCCTGGAAGTGAGAAAACAACCCAGACATTTAAATTCCTTTATTTCTAATTCAATTGGTCAGTTCTACTTTTCTGAATTTCTCTCTGGTTTGGGTGTGACATTTTTAATTTCATGATTTATTAAATGCAAAAAGACCAAACATAACAACCCCTAAACTCTTACAATAACTCTTACAATAAGCTCTTACTCAATAACCCTTGCTAATGAACTAAGAAGAAAAGCAATCTCATGAGTTTCCCTATCAAACTCTTTCTACCCCCAGTAAACCCCCAAATAAAGCTTTTATCTTGGGGAGAAACCCTTCCTCCTCCCACAGGTGATGGCTTCTCATGTACATGTTCCTTCCCCTTGTTGTGTCAAGCACCCTGGAAGTCAGAAAAAACAAACCTTCATTCTTAGTTCCTTCAATTACATAAATGCTGTTAAACCCAGCAGCATTATTTTGAGCTTTATGAATTGTTGCCCGCTGTGGGTATGCCAAAGTTTCCTTCTGAAGGTTGAGGTTTCAATAAGATGTTTGAGCTGTGAAGGGTGATCCTCCAACTGCCCTCAGCATCACACAGGTGGCTTTGGAAGTTTAAATCTGTTTTAAGTCAAAAGCAGCAAGTTTCTAGCAGAAAGAGGAGCAACTTTCATATGCCTCAAACATCCTGCAGAGAAATGAGGGGCATCCTTAGACTTCTCTACTCTATCTCCCTGTTTTCCTTCCTCAGTGGATAGCAGTTCCTCATTTGGCTGCCAACAACGTGGAAATCAAAGAGTCTTTATTAATTTCCCCTTCTGTTCAGAAAGGTGAAGAACTAAAGGAAAACAACAAGTTTGAAAACTCCCAACAGCCCAGGCAATTACAACATCCAGCACAAACACAGATCAGCCCATGCTGATTTTCCAAACCCTGAAGAGTTGAGAAAGAATTTGGATTTGGCCACAAGATTGGGCTGTGAACACGGAGCTTGGAAGAAAAACCCTCTAATTTATACTGCAGTAAGTGGTCAGATAAATAGATAAGTGTATAGATTCACACTTGCATATAGTGTATAGCTACTCACCTCCTCCCGCAGCTCTGGCATTAAGTGGAGGAGTTCCTGGGCTCAGGTCCCACAGCTGTGCTCACTGCTGCTATCTGGGACTGCCCTGAGAGCGGGGTATAGCCTGCGTCTGACACCTGGGTGGCAGCAGGATCCCACTGCAGCTCTCTCTGGACAGCTGCATCAGTCGTGGTGGGTGCAGAGCCTAGAGAGGCCGTGGCTTTCTCCCCATCGGGTACTGCTGCCCCCTGGTCAAGCTGGCAGGGCTTCAGTGCCCTTCCTACATGCTCTTCTGCATGATCTGATGTGCCACAGCCTGTTTTCCTGCCTTGGATGCTGGTGCTCCCTAGGAGCTTCTTATGGGGCTGGGGGGATGGACACTTGGCCACCACTGCTCCTGAAACACCCAAATCCCGTTAGCCACTGTCGAGCCAGCTGCAGGCTCCTGGCAGCTCTCTCAGCTTCCCCTGGGGATCCCCTGTGCAGGAAACCAGAGCTGCTCACCACAGCAGCCGTCTGAAAAATCAGGCCAGTTGTACTTTCCAGGAAATCAGAGATGGTTAATTAACACCTAGCTGCAAGACTCCCAGGAGAGCAGCCTCCTCAGCAGTGACACCACCACTCCCCTCTCTTCAGTGCTTCTCTATGCCTGCACAGACTCAAGGCAGCCAATCCCACCAGGCTGCACAGTCCACAGCACAGCTACGATTCCCCTCGGGAGCAGCCTACTGTTAGTTTGGCTCTGATACAGGATGAACAGTCTGGTCAGGAAGAGGCAAGCATCCAAGGCTGGTCTGCTGCTGCTTGCTGCTACAAGCTCCTTCTCTCAGGCTGCAAATGCTGAGGCTGCTCTGGGCTCTGCTGGGGCTCAGCACCAGCCGTGGCTGGGCCCGCTCTCACCTCACGTTTCCATTGACAGCTCTGCATCAGATGGGCCCCTTCAGTGCACACCGACTGATCCTGCTGCTTTTTCATTTGAGTAAGACTCTCATCCAGGCAAAGATATTGATATTAGTTGTACAAAACTAGTGGTTGAGAGCTGAAACCCTCCAGAGCTATAGCTGAAAGCCTGTATTTCCACATGATATTCTGTCTGCCCCACTCTTCATTCGTGTCTGGTTGGAAATGCAAATGTGCTTTCTTCCTCATCTAGGAGTACCATGACTGGGCAAAAAACATCCAGTGGGCTATGTTCCAAAGGCAGTGCAGTCTGGAGTTTAGGAATGAAAGAGACCCTTCTCCAACCCCAAACCATACAGAAAACCCCCATAAGTGGGACTTTCCATCTTTAGGAAACAAGTGACAATTAAAAAGCGAATGCACATCTTCATCACAGGACGAGAAGGAAGGGTATCGTCCAACTGAACTGAGGTTTTAAACAGTTTTTATTCTGAGTGCCACCCATCGCTGGCACTGGACAAAGCAGTTCCATCACTGCTGCATCTCCTGTTCTCCCTCAACTGTCTGGCTGCAATGATCAGACGGGTGAGGCTGGAGAGAGGCTTGGCTGAGAGTAAAAATGGATGCTGCCCAAAGGAAAAGAAAACAAATGAACCATGACTTTTCAAACTCATTTCCTCACGGGCTCCAGCACTATTCCTCGAGATACCAGAAAGATGTAGAAATAGGTCTGAGGGAACTATCTGCACCTCTGTCTTCATGTTCAGGACATTGCTATGCCCTGTCCAGTACATGGAATACTTGGCCCATAATTCTATTAATCCATTTATCAAGGTTTCTCCAGCTTGATGCAATATTTGCCCGGCCAAGACTCTGGGAATGCTGCTTACAGTCCAGGAATTTCCCTCTTTCAGGAAACACAAAATATTAACTTAGGGGTCCTCTTTCTGGTAGACGTGGGTTATTTTAGTTGTCAGAAAAGATGAGGGGCATAAGCTGTTGATCAAGAAACTCACAGACAGCTATAAAGTCTTTATCCCAGTGAGATCTGGGCCCATGTGTTGATCTGAAGACCACTGAGGTTTTCAGCACCAAGACAAAAGCAAGGAGACAAGTAGTGGAGCACTGATGGACTCAGCTCTGGCTTGCAGGGAGAACAGTGTCTACCTCTGCATCCCCTGCTCGTCCTGTGCTGGCTGGCACCTTCACAGAAGGGACGGCCAAGTGGCACATTCTGCAGCTCCCAATCTGCCACAAAACCTGGCAGCAACCCTGTAGCAGTTTTCATCTACTCAACTGTGCCAGGCATCAAAAATGGCTGTGACAAGTCCCACTCAGCTGCCTCTGTTTTGGTGGTAGAAACCTCTAAAAGCATGGCTTGGTGTCAAAAACCTCTGAGAGTGGGGTAGGAGGGAAAAGCTAAGACCCCTCTGCTCACAGGGAGCCCCCCAACAACTCCTTCATTCCCACAGCCAGATCTTGGATCACTTGGCTGGGACGGCTTCATTGGCTTCCTTCGCCACCAGAATCATTTCAGGCCTCCATACCTCAGATCATCCTACTGTGGTTTTTTTGACACCAGGGAAGACTGAACACCCTACCAAAATACAAAACAGGGCCACAGAAATCATCAGAGGACAGAACACTTCTCCTATGAGGAAAGGCTGCAAGACTCAGGGTTCTTCAGCCTGCAGAAGGCCCCAGGGAGACCTCACTGAGGTCTTTCAATACTTCAAGGGGGTTCTAAGAAAGATGGAGTTGCATTTTTTAACGGGGTCTGTTAAAAAGAGGAAATGCTTTCAAATCAAGAAGGTGCATTCAGATTACATCTAAGGAAGAACTCTTTATGAGGAGAGTGGAGAAACACTGGAACAGGTTATACAGTGAGGTCCTAGGTGCCCCATCCCTGGAAATATTCAAGGTCAGGTCAGACAGGGCTCTGAGCAACCTTCTCTACTTCCAGATGTCCCTTCTCATAGTGGGGAATTTGGACTACATGACCTTTAAAGGTCTTTTCCAACCCAAGCTATTCTATGATTCTGCTCAGTTTTCGTTTGAAAAGCACCCAGACTGGGCTTTAAAATGAGGGGAAGCTGCCTTTGAGTTTAGCTGATGAGAAAACCAATCCATTGGACAGCTGTTTAACTTGCAGCTGCTTCACATTGTACCTGCAGAAGTTGCTCAGCAGACCATCGAGCGTCCTCATCGGTCTGCAAGCAGCAGTTCAGAAAGTCCTGGAACACAGCAGACAGTTGCTCGGTGTTCTCCAGCTTTGGTATCCCTCTGTTAGCTATGAGATCCAGGGCCTAGAGAAAAGGGAAGAACCAGACCCCATCTGTTTCTTTCATAACTGCTCATGAAGACCCCATGTTTTAAGCTCCAGCCTTCAGTGGCAGTTTCCTCCCCAGCAGAGGGTTAGAGACGATTTTTCTGCACCAACAAAAAGGCCCCAAAAAATAACAGCCACAGCTGTTCCAACATGCAAATGATCTTGCCTTAACAGCTGATTTCATGGGCTGATCAAGTTCGTAGGAACTACATCAGCCAAAAGCACATTTTGCTGCTCTGAGGATTGACTTTACAGGCTTTGCAGGCTCTTTTAAAGAGTGAATTTGGTCTAACTACATTATTTCCAAGTGTTGTTACATACGATTCATCTCTGCAGTGTTCACTGGTCTCTAAAGTACAGCTTTCTAAAAAAAAGAAGTTGTCAAATTTTTTGCTCTTTTCCTGATAAAAATGGTCAAAATGAGGATGTCAAAAAGGAAATCCATCCACTTATTCCTTGTTTAAAGGAACAGAAACATTTGGAACCTCCGTTCAACACAGGCACGTTTAGTGGCATGCACAAATGTTCCATGGTGAAAATGCCTAACTGGGCAGACAGGAGCCACCTGCAACTCTGTCTTTCATCAGACTCCAAGTTCCCAATGAGTTTCACTTCCATGGTCAAAGAAAAACTTTTAATTGTCTAATCAGAAAAAGGAATAATTTCATCCCTATGATAACTCTCTGCTAATTTTGATACTCAAATAAATGCATTAATGAAGCTAATCTCTGTGCTGAAACACACTTTTGGAAAAAGGTTTTGTAATGAAATAACTAAGGCATTCCTAGGACCAGAGGTACTTCCTGAAAGGCTCAGGTGAGTAATTGGCACTGGTGCAAGACTGAAAAGGGTTCCATGTCTGCAGACATGGTTGAAATGCTTTTCATACAAATTCCCCAGTTAGAGAAACTTGCCACTGAACATTTCTTGTCCTTCTGAGACACAGCTCAAAAAGAGTTCAAAAAGTGCATGAGAAATTTGAAGCATCACTGAAGGCCAAAATAGGACATTTTTTAACTGGAACAAGCCACCCCTCTTCTGAGGTTCTCCCATTGATACAGCCAAAGCTGCACCAGACACTGATGTGACAGCTTTTGGTAGACAGGCCTTGGTTGAACTAGTCCAAGCTGAGATGAATGGGATTTTGTCCCATGTGAGACAAAACACAGGACAGATTAGAGAGACAGTGGCATCTGCTAGTATTTGCACCTTACCTTGAGAGGAATTTCTGTAGAGTAAGGAGGTTCTCCTTGCAGCATTTCTATCGCCACAATGCCAAGGGACCAAATATCGACTTTGGTCCCATATGCATCCTTATTCACATACTCTGGTGCCATCCAGTGAGCCGTCCCAACCATCGAACTCTGCCTGCTCTGCTCAGAAGTCATCTGAGCACAAAGGCCAAAATCAGCTGAGGAGGAAATCCAGTGTTGTTAAAGTCAGCTTGAATTAGAAAACCAAGCAAAAGCATTTCCCACTCTGAGTCTGAGAATGTGGTGTTGAATCCAGCTGGAAAAGTGGCCGTGCTCTGTTTCCTCAGGGTGGTAACTGAGGAAATACGGAATCGGTCACTTACAGAAATTTCCACATTTCACTCAGTGGCTTTTATTCACTTGAAGCTATAGATTGCAACTCCCTCCCTCTGGAAGGGTCACACAAAAACCAAAGCCACTCTTGACACCTTTTTTCTCTCAAAACTTCTCTGCACATTGCAGCTGCACTCTTATCTTGCAGCAGTGGTCCGTGCACTTCCACACGCACTGCTCTTGGAGTGCTGGTGCTCAGTCTTAAGCAGCTCCACACCCCACATCCCAGGCATGCTGTGCCTGACCAAGAATACCTACCCAGTTTGACAGATCCATCCATTCCAAGAAGAATGTTTTCACTTTTTATATCTCTATGAATCACGAGGTTGGAATGAAGGAAATTTAGTGCTTGCAGGCACTGATAGATAAAAAACAAACAGGAGGGTAAAAATTAATGACCTAATTTCACCACCCAAGAAAGGAAATGGCTCTAAAGGACTTCAGTTCTAGCTGAAAGGTGAGTAGTGGCAGAACATGGTGTTGTCAAGAGGAAGAGTCTGCTGCTTCATCAGTAGTAGAGCAGTATCTTTCTAGGTGAAGACATATTACCTCTTGAAAGAGAAATGGCAGTTATTGTTACAGACTGTCCCCTGCAAACACAGACAGAATGATGGCTGCTGCAGGGCCTGGGCTCTCTCCATCCAGGAGACAAACAATTGTTTGCTGTTAGTTCAAAATTCTGCTACCAGCATGTTTGCTTCTACAGGCAAGGAATGCCATACAGACAGGCTCCAGGCAAATGCTCAAAGAGACGAAGTTGAGAAAAGTAAATATAACTTTTAAAAAAGAGGGTACCACAACAGTTGAACTGGCAGGCCCTCCACCTAAGACACTCTTCCTTCTCCATATCATCAAAGCAACACAGAAACCAAGCTCTGAACATGAAATCACTCCTGTTCTTACCACCTGTCAAGAAGTACCAGCCTGCCCAAACAATCAGAAGCACCAGTGGCATCCCTTACCTCTCGGCAGACGGCTGCCATCTCTCCTTCAGCCATATGGACTTCTTTAATGACATTGCTTAAAGGTCCTCCATCCATGTATTCCATAATTATCCAGAGTTTATCCCCTACAAGGTAGCTGAAAGAAGGAAACAATGGCATGGAGATGAATGTGCATAGTTAAATTACCTTACAAAAAATACTACTGGTTTATTCCTGTTTCCAGGGCACTCGTAAATGAACACAGAATAAAAGGAAGAGGCATTCCTCCTAGGTTGTACACTACTTGGAATCTGTGCAGTCTAAATGAGAAAGGCCCATCCGTGAAAACAGAAGTGTCTTAGAAGGTAGGAAAGCGAAAAATGCAGGAAAATAATTTCTGTGACGAGTTATCAGCACTTATCATAATCCACAGAAAATATGTTCAACTTAAAAAAAGAAAAACCCGAACCAACCCCAAAACAACAAAACCACGTGGAGGTAGAGAACTTAGAGGCTGTTGTTTTAGTCAGATAGGGCTGACCCAGGTTTTTCAAAACAGACTTCCAACGATGCATGCTGGAAAAGATTAATGCAAAAAAAATGCACTCTCCTCCCGTATACGGTAGACAAATAGATAAAAAAAAGTAAAAAGCTCAATTCTCTAGCAGTGACTGAAGGGCTTTTTTTAACCTTTATCTTCCAGTACACTAACGAACATTCATGTGATAATACCAGAACTACTTACCTGTCTAAATAGTTAACAATGTTGGGGTGCTTGTTGTCCCTTGCAACTAGGAGTTCATTGACAATTAGCTCCTTTTGAGGCTGTTTTCCAAGACTCACTTGCTTTATGGCCACCTAAAATGACATCAAAAACCATTAACCTGAGAAGTCTGTTGGATGAGATCAGAATGAACACGGAGTGAGCGTTTCTGGAGCAATGGAGCCCACTTATGCCAAACTGCCTTGTGATTACCCATCAGAGCTTAGTCATGGACATTACAACAGCCCGTGTCTCTGCTAGCTCAGGTGCTAGTTAGGACACACGGCCATAGACATTTTGCCTTGTCAGCTTGGTAAAAACGGTCTCTTAGGCTATCAACCCCAAAGCTCTAACAACACTCTCTGCACCTGAATTCTTTTCCATTGGCCTTAGTTTATCACCACTGTTACCATTCACACACAGTTTGCAAGCACAAAGCAGTTTTGTTCCTGTGAAAATATCAGAAAATATCTAGGAATCCTTTAGGAATTCGATGGAGTTTGATAACTTTTTCAAATGCAACTGTTGCTCTTCTTGATGGTATAACAAAGCAAACATAGACAGACATCACTGGTAAAATGCCATCCTAAAAGGATCATTAAGTTTATCCCCCAAAACCACAATCCTACCACTTCCTAACTTGCTGAATTTTGATTTTGCAATTCTAAAGAACATTCTTGAACAGTTTAGATTTGCAGTTGTTTCCTGGGTTTAAAAAGAAACAATCCACTCTATGGCCTTTTATGGATATGCCCTGGGTCCCTTGTAGACCTCTAAGCACAGTTACAAAGCATAGCACTGCATGGAGATGAGAACCTACCAGGAAGAATCAGATGTACTCACTGTCAGCCAGAAAAGAGCTTTCAGAAATCTTAAGCTGTAGCCCCAAAGAGCTGTCCAAAATGGATTGGGCAGGCTGCTGCTAGTCTTCGCTTTGGAGGAGCAGCCCTTATAGGAAAGACCTCCTGGAGACCCAAAGCTCCAGCCACAGCTCACACCAGAGGGGAAAGCACTCAAGAGCTGCAAAATCTGGGATTATTGACACTTACCTCTACTCCTGTGGCAGTATCAGTTGCTGTATAGACCGTTCCAAAACCTCTAGAAACAAAACAGCCACAAAGAAAGGAGAAGCCATTTAGTTCCTACAAGTGAAAGCCAGCCGAGACAGGTCTCTGCCTGGAGTGTTGATGAAACACCTGGCATCACCTCCTCTTCAGCCAAGAGCACAGCAGCCTACCAGCCCTCTGCCATGCAGGGTGTCCAAAAGAAAACTTAGGTGCAACATGAAGGGCTGGTACAAATCTCAGATATACGCACTGGATTTATTTTAGTTCAAAACCTAAGTGGGGGCAAGTGTGGAGCATTAAGCACATCTACAAAAACCAGAAAGTAATATCTTTCACTCTTTTCCCATGCTGCCTTGCTGAGTTCTCAGAACTCTTATTGCTCTATTCTCAGATCTCTTATTTGAACCTATCTAGGGCCCTATTACTTTGAGAAAAAATGATTTCTCCTAAGAAAATAGGTAAAGAGATGCCAGGCACTGGAGGGACAGGAGATCTTCCAGGTCCTGCTCCTTGCTGAATGCAAGACACTGATCATATGGAGTTCTCTGATGATACCTTCTGATCCCAGTTATAAATTCTGATCAGTACTGAGAGACAGAAGGATCTCAACCCAGTGTCTGAATATGTTTGGAGCTTGCCTGACTTCACACTTGATCTTACACCAGCAAAGTACCTGGCCTGTGGTTCTGGAGAAGGAGCTGTGGTTGGACTTACCCTTTGGCAATCTTTTCCAATCCAATGTATTTTGTCACAGGCTCTCCCACACTCACAATGCTTCCTGAAAAGAACAAAATGAAAGATCACTTCAAAATGGAGATACCACCATCCAGCAGATCAGAAATGCGGCCCCACTTTTTGCGGCTGTGAGCTGTAGTCACTTTGGTAACAACAACAACAGCAACAAGACAGGCAGCTCCATAGCACAGATGGCCTGCACGATGACTGGTTTTCTACAGCCTTTTGAAGAGTTACCTCGACAGGAAACCAGGAAAAGGGAGGAACATTCAGAGATGACAGAGGGAAAGAACAGGTACTAAGGCAAGTGTTCATTGTCTATGAACATTAACACTGCTCTATGAGACAAAAACTGCAGAAGACCTACTTAGTTTCTCTAGACTCTCTTCTTCTGTCCTCTTTTGCTCCTGGAAGGTGTTGCTAGACAAACTGCTGGTGCTGGAGTTGTCAAGTGTGGGAATGCCTGTTTCAGAGGATACCGGTGAAGTGTCAGCTACTATTCCAGAGGATGTGTAGATCTGTGACAAGAAATCAGTTTGTGTCAGAAAGGTGGCTGGCAGAGATATTTCTCATCAGTATTTCAAGCTTTAGGAAGCAGCCATCAGGAGCCATATTCCAGCCCTACAGAGGCCAACCTTCTCTTGATGTATGGCAGGGCTACGCAGGATTCTTCTCACCAAGCTTTGGTCATGTAAAAATTATGGGCATAGCCTAAGCTGTTAATTTAGCTACTTAGATAGTCCATGGAGAGCGGCAGGAACCTCCACAGGCCAGTTTCTCGTAGTTACCTGCAAGGCTGTGAACTGTACCTTTCAACAATTGGCTCAGCTGATGATGGGGAGCCTGCACTGGTACAAAGTAGCTCATTTCTACACAGGTAGCATTTAAATATACAATGCTACCTCTTACCCTACGCTATGATAAAGTCATGGCCCCTATCAGAATGCCAGGAAAATGATGACTAAACTTGAAAGTTCAGAGCCGATTTTCCAGGTGACAGTGGCTGGTGGTAGGGGAAGCATTTTGTCATGGTAGGACTCCAGCCTTCCAAATTTTCAGCCGTGAATGACCAGCACTGCCTGATCAGAAACAGGAAGCTCTGAATTACACCAAAGACAATGCTGACAAAAGCTGGCCCTTACTGATTCTGGAAGTTCAGGTCCTGGTCCAAAACTAGGTAGAGCTTGGTTGTCTTCCTCCTCCTCCTCATGTTCTTTAGAAACAGAGGGAGCCCAGGCAGCTTCTGATTCTGGTGTTGTTCTCTTTGGACAGAGAGCAATGTGAGTGACAGGGAGTTATGAATTATTTACAATCTTATTTATATGCATCAATCTATTCAGCTGTACTAAGGAGAAATCATAAACTTGGATAGAAATGGGATTCTAAGTTGCTAAAACTAAATTAAAATGAGCTAATTAGACAGCACTGCATATTGTTGTGAACCACTGCATGTTGTTTAACCACCATGGCTAGAAACAAACAGGAAGCATCTTTCTGTCTGCAAAACCAGACTTTCATCTGCTTAAAAGTTCTTTAAGAAAAAATTACAAAACAGCCAGGGACCCCTTTTTTGCTGATGCAAAGACACTGAAATGGACTTTCTTTCAGGCTACAAAGCTGGCACCTATCACAGCAGGCAAAGTTCATGGCATGCTCCATAATCCTGAAATGCTTGGAAGGTCAGAGGTTACTTTGCCACTCACCGAAGCATGGGCTTTTCTGTATTCATGTGCGACTTCACCTGTAATGGGCAGCGGAAAATTAAACAGATGTTGTCAGAAAACTGCCTGTTGTGGGGAATCCCACAGAATGAGTGAACCCAAATAAAGGCCATTTTTCTTCCAGGATGTCCCTCCAGTAGCAACGATTCTTTTACATAGCAATCAAGAAAACAGCACAATATACCAGGCTATTCTTTTTCTACAGTCGTTGTAAAGTCACACCATCAAATCTTTTAATCATAGAATTTAGAAAATAAGTTGCTTTCCCTCAATTCTGGAGATAACTGCAGAGTCTTTAGACAGACTTCTCAGAAGCTCTGCCAATCTGCATTTTGAACCAGCAAAACTGAGGAAATTATAGACCCCATTGCCGCAGGCCAACCCATGCAGGGAAAAGAATCCCTGCAGGTTCAATTACAAAAGCTGCCCACACCCATGGAAGAGCTACAGAATCCCCTTTTTGGCTGAAGCTGTTGTCATGAGCTTTACCAAAGTCCTGGTATCTTAACAGCATTTTGTTTCAAAATCAACTCAGTTACTAAGGAATAGCATAAAAAACACATTGATACAAAAGCCAGATTGGATGCACCTAGAAAAAAACTCTACTTACTGGCTAGGTGAGTCACCAACCAGACTTTGTCTGGACAAGTATAGAAAGAATAGGCCAACGGAACAAAACTGCGAACTGCAGCAGAGATTAGCTTGAACATTTTAGCAATGCTGCGCAGCGATTTCCCAGAAAAAGGAAAAAGTGGCACCCCTGGTGCCAAGTGGCACCCCTGGTGCCAAGTGGCAGCCCGTCAGCTGAGAATCCTTGGATCAGGAGTACCTTCTTGCAACAAGAACATCAAAGAGGTGCTCTGGACAGTCAGGCTCTCCACGCACCACAGTAACGTTCCGTTGGCAGCAGCATGGCATGGCAACTTCCTGCTGACATCACAGTAGCAGCCATTCCAGGCTGGTTTGCAAACTGATGCATGGTAACTGAATCTTCTGGAAAGCTAACGAAAAAAACATCCTCACAGTCCATAACCTATTTCTGAAAGGATCCAAAAGTACAACACACCAAACAAGTATGCCCTGTATGCCAATCTGAACACTGAGAAGAAACAAGGACATGAAGAAACAAAAGTGAATATTTGGTCACTAATGCTTCCAACTAAGAACGGGAATGCTTCTCACATCTCTGTTAGTTCTGAAAACAAGCAACAAAGCAAAGTCACCATTTCAGTGACATTTAGGGGACAAAAGGAGAAACAGAACTCATTTCAGGAGTATTCCACAAGGTGGAATGGTTTCAGGTTACTTCTTGCCTATTTCAGTGTTGAACTTTGCTCTGACTGAGTATGGAGCCTGACGCCCATTTTTTGCCGCAAGATGTACTCCCTGACATAAAGCCCCCATGTTTCTGATTGGTAACTGGTTCTTTGGAACCTTAACATTCGAGAGCATCCAGGATAGCCATATTCTGCTCCAGTTTTGTTCTGTTGCAGCTCTGTAGCAGCCTGGCAGAGTTCTGCACTGCCCCTGGAATGTCCTGTAGATGTCAAGCCCGAAGAAAGCAGGTTTAGAATAGTCAAAATCTTTACCAAGATCCCATGTTACATTGTAAGATGACTTGCAAACATTTTGGTCAGCTGCTTCATGCCCAGAATGGCCAGAGAGCCATGGGTGTTTCCATGGCAAGCAATGGCCCTGCAGGAAGCAGGAATAGCAGGTAAAGGGAAATGAAATTCTCCCTTTGGTGATTAGTACTTATAAGAGCATTAGAGTTCAAACAGTGAGGATTCTTTCAAACCTGCCTGTGGTATACAGGGATGAAAGCTATGGAGTCACTTGCCCTTTATCCTGAAAATCCAGTGGAGTAAAAGAGCAGGGTCCAGAATCCTGGTGCTGTTGAAGCCTTTCAAGTGGATGTTCCTGATTAATTGTACTATTGGGAATTATTGTGCTCTTTGGAATAACTGTACTATTTTGAAGGCTGCTGTGATTTCAAGTCATGTGTCTTACTCTACAGCTGTGAAATGGGAGTGGAAAATGTCTGTTTGAATGGGAAGTGAGCTCAGTTTTGTAAAAACAAAGATCAGGAATTAGTGCACTAAGGATTCCTGCTCTGGGCTCTCCCTGAATTGTGTTGCGCTCAAAGAAAGTCGGCATAGTAGCTTTTATAGAATCATTATTTTATGTAGGGAAGAACCACTTCCAAACTGCCTTAAGAATCATTTGCAAAGGACTTTGAGGACCTCAGACAGCCTATGCTTAGTGATACCTCTCATCCCCTATTTTATGTAATGGTAAATGCTCTCTAATAATTTCATATCTTTTTTTATTTAGTGATGCCCCAAACTGCCCCCAGCAGTCGAGGTGAGGCTGCCCCAATACAGAGCAGAGCGGGACAATCCCCTCCCTTGCCTGGCTGGCAATGCTGTGCCTGATGCACCCCAGGACACGCTTGGCCCTCCTGGATGCCAGGGCACTGCTGACTCACGTTCAACTTGCCATCGACCAGGACCCCCAGGTCTCTTTCCACAGTGCTTCTCTCCAGCCTCTCATTCCCTAATTTGTCCATACATCCACGGTCGTCCCATGTGGGACACACATAGAAGCGGAATCTGGCGCTTGTCTTTGCTAAATTTCATACATTTTGGTTTTAAATGTCTTCTTAGCTGTTTTGTTTTGATTCCTTCTGTTTTGCTGGGGGGAGAGTTTTGTTGTCTTTTTTATTTGTTCGTTTTTCACAGGAAAGAGGACCTGGTCTTTCAGGTCTTTCTCAGCCTTTCAAGACCAACATGTGAAATAATAACAACTATTAGCTACAACACTTCTAACACTTGGGTCTTGACTATATTTCAGTTCTGCCATTTACGTTCTGCTTTTCCAAACAATCCCTACAGATTCACTCAGGACTGCCAGGCAGCACCAATAAAGATTATCGGACAGTTCCCGTGACTGCAGTTCAGTGCCACGTAGAGCAATCCCTGCACGTCATTTGTAAACCACCTGGGGATCCTTTGAGCTGAAAAGCAGGGTGTGAATTGACAATATTTATTTTTATTACTATTGCTGTAAAGAGGCCGGACTATCCATGGTAACATCCACTCTGCCAACACCTAGACCAGCAGCTATTTTAATATTGTCCCGTTACTTTTCAACGTGTAGAAGACTTTGCATTTTTTCGGGAAGTCTGCTTTTATCGAAGACTGTATCAAATCACACAATACCCATCCAGTCTGCCAATCTCCAACATACAAACTAGAGGAAATAGTGAAAAAATGGGCACCTGTAACAAACAGACATGCTGTTGTTGCCTCAGTTCCTAACACAATCAAATTTAACAGGAACAGCAATGAATTTAGACTTCAGGCACCTGTGTGCTTTTGTAAAACCTGTCACTGAACAAAACTAGGTCCTTGAATTCTTATCTTTTCAGAGCAGTCTCAAGTGCTCTAAATCAGCTGATGACCTAGCTTGGAATATTAAAAACAAAAATACAGCCCTACAGGGTTAGGCCAAAGGTTCATTGAACTGTGTCCTATATCCAGCTCCGTATTATATGTCCATCACCACTCAAAACCAGATGCTAATAAAATGCTGAAGAGGCTAAAAGTTATCAAGAAGAAGGTGGGCTGTGGTGACACTAGAGGTCCAGTTAGTCAGGGTATTAAGTAGGCTGGTGTTTGCACATACTGTGATACCAGATCTTGGTATGAGAGCTGCCATTAAGACTCCAAACCCTGCTGCAGCCCACTAGATGGAGATCTAAATGGAGAGTCGGCTTGATTATCAAACTAATTATCAACAAAACAATGTCATCAATGATCAAAAGAGATCAAACCCTCAAAGAGGAAAACTGGAGGCCATAGCCATTTCTTTCGAGGTTCAGCTGAATGCGTCCTGAGGCTTGGCTGGGCCCTTGGCTTGACTTTAGTCAGAAAAATTTTCTGTCAATGGAGCAAACTAAAAGGAGCAAGATAAGCAAATAAAAAAGCCTCAACAAAACCCAAAGAAAGAACCTGTGGAGTCAGAAGCAGTCACGTAAATATTCCAGAATAATAACAACAACAACAACAAGGTCTAAATTCCTCACAGAAATGCAGAGTGTAAGGAGATGGACACCTGGTAATACCAAGGATTGACCCACTCCCAGAGACAGTGGGCAATACCTCATACCTGCATTGGGCTGGTGAGCACATTAATGCTCAGCCCAGCAGCAGGTTGCTCCCAGCCATCCACTCTCTGGCTTAGCCAGCAGGGAGGATCACTGTCTTAAACTCAGCCATAAACTGTGTACACTCCTGCTTTCCAGTGACTATACATGGTTAAGGACACACATTAAAAGCAACCTGAAGAGCTGAGGGTTTTAAACACAAAGCATTCCTGCTCTCACATATTTGCCACCTTGCAAAGCACACACACAGCTCATTCCTGTTTATCCTACAAAACCCAGCTAATAGCCTCATTAAGTTCCTTGCTGATTCTGAGTAAACTTTCTGCTGCAATGACTCCATGTGACAGGTTTGAAACGGGGCACAAAAAGCTTGACTTCTACTGTGAAAAAAGCACTGTTCTCAAACAAGAAAATACACTTCTTTTTCTTTTTATTATTTTGAGTGGCATGTGTGGGCGTGTGAGAGGGTGGGTAGACAGTGAATGTGACCATTTCATTGCTGCAGGAAATAAAAGGTTGTAATGTGCGAGACCCCCAACACTGCCATTACTCGGACTCGCTTCCAGGACACGAGTGCAACCTTGGATATGCTTCAGTCCAAACTCTTTACGTTGTCAAAGCTGGACTTACGCCCTGGTTCCTTGTCCAGGCTTCTCTTTACTGAACCGATATCTCAGCTACAAGCACTGCCAACGAGGCTGTCCCACTACCAAAGCTTTACCACCAGCCTGCACAGACCTACCGCGGCCACCACCTCAGCATAAGCCAACGCACGGAATTCCTCATCATTCACCTGCGCGCAAAAGACAAAAACACATCCCGTTTGCCGGACGCTCCCCGTCCTCCTCCTTCCCGCGGAGCTTCAGCACCTCGGACAGCGGCGGCCAGCGAGGGGGTCCCGGCGGGGCCCTGGTGCCCGCCCGCCCCAGGGCGCGCCCCGGCCGGGCCCGGACTCAGCGGGCGGAGCCTGTTAGCAAACTGCAGCCTGATATCCCACTTCTCCTTGGTGTCTGGAAAAAATCCTTTCCTTTCCCAAGCAGTTCTGTTCCCCAGTGCTCACTGCTTTACTCTCCTCTTGTGCCCTTACAAAGACATCCAGAAGCACTGCAAAGCTGACTTAACAAGCTGTGAATGGGAATTTTCCTCTGCAATTGTTCAATTCTTTGTTGTTGTCTCCGTGTCTCTACCTGTCTTTTCTTCCTGATTTTCCGTCCAGGGAAGTCAGTTTCAGCACAAAGTAGGAAGTTAGGTTAAATATGCCTCACTCTCCAGGGGTGTCGCTTAAACACGAAGGACTTTCCAAAAGCACGAGAAGAAGGGGCTGGAAATGAAAAGAATTAGCTTTCCTTATAGAACAACTGCATCTCCCCATCTTCATCAGTTGCCGTGTGTGGGAAAGTTCTATTTAAATATCCATTTGAAAAAAAGATACTTAAAATTGAAGGAGTAAAAGTACTAGTGATGTACAGCACTGTAGGATTGAAATACAGGCACAAAATTTTAAGAAATGCAAGGCAATTTGATGGCCCGACATGAAGCCAAATTAGACATAGGCACTCTATTTGCATCTTTATCTGTATGATCCTGCATGTGGTTTTTAGTTCCTTATGGCATCACCAGCAGGCTCGAAATATGGGATTTCCACACAGTCCCTTCAGGCATCTACAGCCCCTTCCTACACAGGCCCTGCTCAAACAGCCAAAGAGTAACATAAAATTTGCTCCCAAGCTGGACCATCTCAGACTTTAGGCAGGCACATGACAAATACTCAGTTTTGATGAATCACCATCTAAAAGCCACCTCACAGTCATGAGGCCAGTGTAACAGCAGGTAGTGTAATGACAATACTATCACAGATGATTGACTCTGCCTCCTTCCCTGGCTCATCCACCAAAACTATGGGCTCCTCCCAGAGATGCCAGGTGAGGTGAGGCTGGGGCTCCCTAACAGGAGGCAGGCAGGATTTTGAAGAAAGAACTGTTTTTAACCATAGAGGGTAAGAAGACCAAAAGGAAGAAGAGGATATACTGCAAGACTCTTTCTTGCTTTTCAAAGTGTAAATGCCTAACACTTCAGAGCCCATGCATGACTGATTTTAGATGCTTTCCTTGTCCACCCACAATCCACCCGACAATACTGACCAAAAATTGGTAGCAGCTGCCACCCACATGAGAGGTGAGAGAGCAATATGCTTTCTTATGGAAATAAGCATAAAAATGGCTTTGCCACCTGTATCCACATAGAGGCAAAGTGTGGTTGAAGTCTGTAGAATTACAGAGGGTCACTCTTACTGCACTGTTCCGGCAAGAGGCTCTGAAAAGGGAGAAATGGAAACCACTGGAGCAACAGTCACGTAAATGTAGTGTACACTTCTGCAGGCTTGCAGAGGAAAATTCAGACTTGCCTTTATTCCAGTAGCTTTAAGCTGCATGGTGGTGAATCTGAATCAGGATCAACTGCAGAAGCCTTTCCAAGGCTTTCACACTGGCAGTTTCTCAACAGCTTTGTCACTGCTGGTACCCAAAGCAGTGAGCTTGGGTATGCCCATATGGGCTGGAACAGCAGCTCTGGATAACAGGGAGGGAATTCTCATGGCAATAATGTGACTCCTAGTTTGGCAAACTGTACATATATGAGAAAAATTAATGTCAGCTAGCCAATGTAAATATTTAAGAATTTAAGATTTCAGGATAACTTATGCCTTGATTTTGTTTGACAGCAGAAGACCAAGAAGAAGCATCTTTTGGTGTTTTTACTCCTAAAAAAGACTAGAAGCAACACAGGAATGACATGACTTTTAAACATACAATCTACAACAAACTGCTAACGCAAGTCTGTGCTTAGGAGAAAAATACGCTAGGTTGAGCCTTTACAGCATAAGAAAGCAAGAGCATCTTGGAAAATAATGCAATGCTATTTAGAAAATAAATATATCTCACAGTTCAAGGAGTCTAGTCCTGATTTACTATAAAAAGAAGGAATTTTTGATCTATCACAGTGTGTGTTTTGTTACTCCGCTTTAGTCAGTGGTGGAAGAGAGAATTAGGACTTCTAATCTTCCTTTGTAACCCTTTTGAAAGGCTTTTCTTGAAGGAAGTACTGAGCATCTAACTGAACCTCAAGGAGACCATGTCCTAACTACGGGTCTGGAAAATGATGTTTCGGTAGCAACCGTGAGCTATCCTGACATGTTTTTCTTTCTGGAAAACAACTGCTTCCTGAAGTTCCTGGAAATCCCAGGGAGGATGGACCAAAATAACGAAATTTTCATAAAAGAATTATTGAAGTGGGTTTCCCATGGCCCCACAAGCTCCCTCGCCCTTGACTCCCACGCAGCACAGTCCGAGATGGAAAAGCCGTGCCAGCTTGTGCCAGCTATACACAGCAGTTTTGCTAGGAAGGTTTTCACAGATGTGATTTGGAACAGACCATAGCAAGCCAGGTCAGTCTTAAACCCCTTGTAACATCCTCCTGGATAAAAAAATGGGCTCTTTACAGGTGACAACCTGGAAGGCCTGTGTTTTCACATGTCAGCTGAAAGCTGCATGTGAGATACTTACCTTTGCCTAGTGGAGTACTGTACCACACAGGATACATGTTCAAAGGGCAACAGCCTCCCCCTCAGGCCAGAATCTGTTCCTGCTCCTAATCCTATCTGCTTCCTGCTCTCACCTCGCCTCAGAAAGTTCTCAGCTGTCTGCTGGATCTTATGCACAAACCAAACCAAAACCACTCTGCAAAGAGTTAGAAAGATTCCTGACCTGCCCTATGACCTCAAGCCCCGACAATACTTCAACAGTTTCTAATGACAGGGGCCAACGCAGCAACTGCTTCCGGCTTTCCAAGAATGGGGAACTGGGAGATCAATTTCCCAGGCCCTTCACTCCAACTTGCTCTTTGATACTGACACCTTTTGACCAACTGTGCATATGACATCCCACCTGCTCTGATGGAGATGGGACCCTCATTTCAAGAGGATGCTCATTCCATGTTATATCCCCTTCTTTTTTTCCTGTAGGATCACTGGATCCCTTCACAGGCCAAAGGATCGGAGTAAACATAAATTAAGACCAGAGACAAATCCACTCAGGCCCTGAAGTGTAAACAGACAATGCTGAGAAATCTATATTTCCATCTGTTTCCACTAACCCCCCAAAACAACCCCAAAATGAAACCAGTGTTTCCAGAGACTGCACAGCACCATTAGCACAACTGCTCCTCCACACGTCCCTCACCAGCAACTCCGCCGAGAAAAACACAGTTCCTCTTCTTCTCTGCTGCTTGCTTAAGATGCAGCATTCAATACCTGCCTCTAAAAGCCAGCAATTAGAGCCAACAATGCACTGAACTCATCCATGTTTAATTGTCCTTTACAGGAGGCAGGACATTCTGTCATCTGTACAAAAAGCAAAAAACTATTTTTGAAAAAGTGAGGTACTCTAGCAGTCACTATCAAGGTTTCTGTACAAGCACCCTGTTACACGAAAACCATCCAGCATCCTGTAGGGCTGACACACCCTGAATGGGTTTGCACCTAGAAAGCACTAGAATGCGACTTCGCTGAAAGTTCTGAAGTTTATTCCATGTTCATTTACCATGAAAAATAGACTCCATGAAAGGTATTCCATAGGTATATATCTCATCTGAAGGAAAAAAAAATAGATATAAACTACAGTTTAGATATGAACTTCACTTACAGAGCTGTATTGGATTGGCGGTCATCCAAATTTCGGATGTAACTTCACAGACACCCGAAGTAATCTCATTACCCATTGGTCCTTACAATGTAGAACTCTTAAGAAAAATATTGTAAAGGTCAGCATCTAGGCCACTTACCTCAGTGAGTACATACTTTCCTACATGTTCTCTGCTGTTCTTGGCACCAACTTACAAATCGCTGAACTGCCACACCTATACCAGTAAATGAGGCATGTCCGGGATATTCCTAGGCACTCGGGCCAAGCACTGTGGAGATGCTTGCACTTATGCTAATAAATTCTCTCATTCTCCAAGCAGGCTGGCTGCACACAAACAGCTTCCAAGAATGTGCCAGCTCCAGAAGAATGTTCTGAAGTCCTCGGAAGTGCCCTGCTTGGCACAGGCCAGCATTGTGCCAGCCAGCATCTCAGTTTACCGAGAGTAAGTAATCACACTCCTTTGCCTGGGCCTTGGTTTACTTACTACCACAAATGCTGCCCAAATCCTCCCAGCAGCGAGTGTCCGAACACACTTGACATGCCAGAAGGACGGGATGCTATCCAGAGGGATTCCCTTACTTTGCTCTGGCAAGGTTTCTCCTGAAATATTGTGCCCAGCTCTGGAATCCTGCTCCTTTCTTGAAGCACAAGGAAGACATGGACCTGTTGCAGCAACTCCAGAGGAGAGCAACTGGAATGATGAGAGGACTAAAACATCTCTTCTCTGAAGAAAGGCTGAGAGAGTGGGAGTTTTTCAGCCTGGAGAAGTCTCCAGTGACACTTATTGCAGCCTTTTAACATATGAAGGGGTCTTGCAAGAAAGAGGGAGAGAGAATTTTTACCAAGGCTGGTAGCAACAGAACAAGGGGCAACAGAGAACCAAGAATTAAGAAGCAGGTCCCTGGAAAAAAAAAGAAAAGGCAAAAGAAAAGGCAAAAAAAGAAGTCATCCAGATAGACACTCAAAATCATTGCAGCAAAACAAGAGAGTAATACAAGAATCAATAGTATTTATATTACGTCCCTGGAACATATTTCATTAAAACTCATTTTCATCAAAAACTCAGTAGCATTGAAGTGGAACATTTTCATATTAAACTTTGTAGAGTTCTCCTATAATTATGACTGAAAATTATTGAAGGGTATTTTAAAATAAGCATCATAACACAGGAATCAACCACTGAGCAAAAAATAATGAGTTCTACGAGTGTCTCTCTTGCTCTAAATTGTTTTTAGATTTAGGTGAAATGCAAATCAAGATGGATATTTTAAGCATTGTTTTGAGGCACACCGAAGCGATTTACATGAAGGTTATGTGCAAGGCAACTCATATCATGCAGAATTTAGCTATTATGCAAACAAGATAACTGAGGTTCACAAGAAAACTACCAGAAAAATAATTCAAAACACCTGTGTGACACTGTGCCATTTTAAACCTTACATTTTTACCTCAATTTACTCTTTGAGTTCTTGCTGTGAGTTTGTTGTTGTCCCAGCTGCCTGCCTATGTTGACTCACACGCCATGAAAGGCCAGGTAGGTCCAAATTTACTTTTGAGATTGTAATATATTTTAATAGCAGAACTTAGACCTATGTAGCTTAGTCTGACATGTCTTACAATTTCCATGATTTTTGTGAAAGAACATTGGCTTTTTCTTTTTTGATATTTACTGCTGAATATGCATCTTCTAAGACCAACAACTGTACCCCACAGAATGTGCAGAATGATGTACAGTGTCTAGGCCACCTTTCGAAGGAGAAAAGTACAGTGTGATACAAAGAGAGATTTCCACGGTCCACCACTTAATGATGTTGGAGAGCACAAGTGCAACCTGTGAATACTTTAAGGTAGCCATTGGCAACTTAAGCCAACAGGAAAGACACTTACTGAATATGCTTTTTCTCAGGAACATTTAAGAACTACAATCGTTTGCTTGTTCCTGAGGCTGCAGGTCTGCCAATAGTGATGCTAACACCTTATCAGGATACGAAAACGCAGTATGCACAAAAGGCAATCCACTTTCAAATAACCAGAGTGCACTAATGCCTGTATTTTTCTGCAGCACAGCAGATGTTATCAGGTAGAAATGCCTTTTACCCAGAAAATACACCACAGGTGCTCTGTGAGGCCATTAAAACTCATTTTCATCCAGTGTGTCTTGGGATGAGGGATTTGTATGGCCAATTTCTAACAATCAGACAAGCTGCAAGAGACCTGTGCCATTCACTTTTCCACGCATCTAACCCATTGATGACCCTATCCTAGGCTATGTTCCACCTACCTTCTGCCTAGAGACCCTCCTGGCAAAGAGAAGAGTGTTCCTGTTACTAACTTACGCAAGGAATGAGCATTTGGCAAAACACAGGAGTGCTCTTGCCAGTGCTTAGCCCTGAGGACTTTCAGCTTCCGTGGTCAGTCCCACATGCAAGTAGGCCTTTAGAGAGCAGGAAGGAATCCTTTGGAAGAGCCGTACAGCTCTCCCAAGTGCCCAGTGTATTTCACAATTGTGTGGAGCTTGCACCCCAGCTGGTCTGTGATGAATCATGCATCTGCTTGGTGTGCCGTTTGCAACTCTGCATTTGCTGTGCCATGCTGTGCAACCCTAATCTAGGAAGACAGACCAGACCATAGTCTTTTGCCAAGGCCCTGTTTGTCTAGTGGGACGTGCCTAAGATCCATCCGGGCTACCAATGTTGTAACTACCCACACAATGAACTGACAATTCAGCAAATCTCTCAGTCAGGCTGTCCTTGGCTGAACAGGGATCACAGGGGTTCTGCCTTCCAGGCTTTCCTCTGCAGTTCAAGTAAGTAATAATAAACCTGCCTTCCCTATATTTGTACTAGTTGCACTTTCTTTCCACTGTCTGGCAGGATGTTGGTACTTGGCACCTTTGATTGCCTTGCAAATGTTCTGATCTCCTTTTTCAACTGGTTAACCTGTTTAGACAGAAACCACAATAACTGTAAAATTAATCATGAGAGAAAACGCATTTAATCCAGTATTTCACACTCCAACAGACAAAAGCAATACTGATACCACTTTCCCATTTTACATGCCCACTTTTTCTGCAAGTTATTTTAACCAGTTTTGCAATGGCCTGGAGAATGTCTCTCATGAAATATTAGGCCTGACAGTATTCCTCTACCTTGACAGGCCACTGTCAGTTGGAAAATCTCCAACACGAATCAGAAAAAAAATGGATTACAATAGCCACTATCTCTCTTATAAACTTGGAGGACAAAGACAGTAATTATTTCACACACCAAGATGGTATTCAAATCAAGGCCTGTATTAAACAGAGAACAAGACTCTAAATAAAAGCCTTCCATACTCTTAATTTTTACCACTGAGAACATGGAGTGTCCAATCTGATTATGTACTATCATCAAATTACCGAATATCAATGTTAATCAAACTAATATTTATATGGATAGCAAAACCAGGCAGGATCAGGATCAAAATTTTGCCAGGATCCAGACAGCTTTAACTTGGTTCAGATCAGGTCTCACCCCATTCTAGAGGTATGTCAAGTAAGTTAAAAAACTGCTCCTCTATCAGCTGCTGTATTTTTAAGATAACTTGTTTGACAGCTGAGTTGAGGAAAGGCGCTGACTTCCAGGCTATAACTTAAGAATATAGAACACAGCAGGCCTTTAATGTGTTTTTTTTCAACCTACAGACCACTTACAAATGCCAAATGGCAACTGATGGAACACCAGCCTTGCAGAGCAATATAATGTCTTAACCCTCTAAAATTGTGAAGTTTATATTTTAAGCTTCCATTTCAAAACCTTGAAGATATTTATCATAAGCTACTGCAGTCTTTCACACTGTAACTGCCACACACTGAACTTAGCAGTGCTTTATGCTTACAACCTACCTATTCAAGTGTCCAAATTTTCGTAAAAACTAAAATAATTGTGCCATGAGTCTATGAGCAGCTGCAATTTGCCCAAGCGTGGGGCCAGACTGGCAATTCTAGCACTAAAAGCCCAAGTTTTAGCACCGTCTAGTTGCGCCTTAGACGTTCACAAGACAAAGCATGTGGACAACCATGGACAAAAATTGTGCCGTGTCACCTTTCCGTGCAATCACGGCGCCTCTGATGGGCTCGCTGCACCACACCCTCCCTGGACCCTGTGGGAGCCCCCAGGCGCGACGGCTCCATCCCACCCTTCCCGTCCGCGGCGATTTACCTAAATCCTACTCTCACAATGTAAGAATTTAAGAAGCCCCAGCGCTGCCCTCACGGCTCCCTCACCTCCCCCCGCCCCCGCGCAGTGAAAGCCCCGCCCCCGATGCACGCGGCGTAT
>VZRR01009913.1:838580-860279 GCA_013398015.1 Oreocharis arfaki | reverse complement strand
CTGGTGCTGCTGCTGGGGCTGGCTCAGATCGCCCTCTTGGCGCGGGGTGCGGCGGCACACGAGGAGGAGGATGGCGACGGAGGTGAGCGCGGGCAGGGGCCGGGCTGGGCCGGCGGCGCATGCTGGGTCCCCCCGCGGGAGGCGGCGGCGCGGCCCCAGCGCTGGGCGCTGCGGGGAGCCCGGGCTGGCGGGGCGCCGCTGGGGCTGGGCTGGGATGCTCCTCGTAGGCCTCTGTGCAGGGTGATGAGCCCGCCCCATGAAGGCGCTGGGGTCTGTGCGAGCCGCTTGTCCCGGCGCTGCTCGTCTGTCCTGCGCCGTGGGGCGCCTCTCCCAAGCGCGAAGTTAACACCTAGCTAACAATTAGCCATGTTGGCAATCCCCGGCTTTTAAATCGGCAGGAAATTTGCGATTTCTTTATTCCGACTCATATCGGACACATTGCGATTTCATTATCCAGAGGGGGACTCTTCGTCAGGGATGGTGGTGATAAGACGAGAAGTAATGGGTACAGATTGAAAGAGGAGAAATTTAGGTTTGATAGGAGTAAAAAATTCTTTACTGTGAGGGTGGTGAGGCACTGGAACAGGTTGCCCGGAGAGGTTGTGCATACCCCAATCCTGGCAGTGTTCAAGACATTAAGCAGTGGTCTAGTGGGAGGTGTCTATGCCCATGGCTGGGGAGTTGGGGCTGTGAGATCTTTCGGGTTCCGTCCAACCCTTAGCATTCTATGATTCTGTGACTGAGCACTATTTTCCTTACTCCTTTGTTCAGGGAATCTGCACATTCTTCGTGTTTCAAACTGATTTTTAATTTTTTTTTCACAGAAGGAAGGCCCAGTGTTACCATCTTCTTGGTGTTTCTTCCCACTGTCTTTAAATTTCACTGACGTGTGTCTCCTCCTTTCTAAAATTAGCTGAAACAAAGCTGCTCGAGCTTATTGAGTATAGTGCTTGTATGTAGGAGGCAGACGTTTGAAGGTGTTTCTTTTTTTGGTTTTAAGTTTCTTTCATGTGGATTTTGGTAAATTATACATCTTTCATATTTCCTACATGAACACTGCTGTGTTTTAAGTATTAGAGGGCTTGTAGAGACACTGGATTATGGATGACCTTCTGACCTCATGTCCTGCAAATTCTTGCTCACTGGACAGGCACTAAAATTTGCACAAGTGCATTTAAATCAGTTACCCTATTTGTGTAACTAGCTGCATGATCTGTAGGATAAGGATGAAGAGATTTGTTTTAAAGGATATGGCATCTGCAATAAGGAGATGGAGATACAGAATCTTCCTGTGGAGCTTCTTTCTTTTTTTCTATTGTAAACCGGAATACAATTACTATGCCTCTTTCTCTGATTTTAGCTAGAACACGATTATGGTTTCTTTGTAACATGTGGCAAAGCCTGATAGTGATTTCTCTATGCCACCTTCAAAGGATGAAGTAACACCTGTGATATTACAGTGTTACCTGTGGCTGGCAGCAGTGGCTCAGCATCTTGTGGGCCAGACTCTCATCAGTATTTCCCATGCTTGCTGTTCTTCTCATTATAGGAGCTCTCGGCATCAAAGGTACACAGTTATGGAAGTATCTCCTGCTGTGTGGAAGCTGAACACTAATCCATTGCCCAACCTGAATAGTTTTCCAGGTTCTATTGTGTATCTTGAATTTGTATATAGATCATGAACTAGGCTTTACAAAGCCTTTGCCTTAAAAGTGCACGTAGTTGGGGATTTCCTTTTTTGCCCTTGGAATGCAGACCTGTGTGAAGTGGAATAAATTTACTTTGCAACAAGGAAGTAATCTTATGTACATTGATTGTTAGGGAGATGAAAAGTTCTGATCAAACCCAGCTTGTTGCACTGCATGATTTGGGAAGTGAGGTTTGACCAGGGCGAGGAGGTAAATATGCTTGATGTGAGGTTAGCCTGGATCATGATCACTACACCCTTAGCATCCTGATGATGGGAAAGGAGGACTCACACATAGGTTCTGCAACAGAAAAGATTGAGGGGTCTGATATTGTTGAAAGTCTTTTGAATGCCCTAGCAACAGATGATGAGTCCTGAGTTCTGGATTTCTGAAAACTGAGCTTATCCAGTTAGGGAATAGTGTGCTCCTCGAAAGGAAACTTTCAGGCAGAATCCCAAAGTCACTGATGTCTGGATGCAGCTGTTTTGTACAGGATCTGCTTTGTTTAAGAAAATGTTGCTGGGCCGTATTTCTGATAAATATTGAGTATTCGGTGAAGTTACTGTAAGAATTAATTTCAGAGTAGCTGTCATCCTGAAGAAGACCTGCCAGCCAGCATCATGTACTTCAAGTCTTAAAACATGTACCTTCTTAATCATGTTTTTTGATGTGTGTAGTAATGTCTTGAAATTTGTGGAATTTTTTTTTTTTTTTGAGTGAAAGGGTGTTATCCATATTTTACCAGAGGGCAGGTTTTAGCCACAGCTGTTGGTTTGTCCACCAGCTTTGCAAGTCACTTTAAGAAAAAAAGACACTTCAGTTTGAGGGCAGCTGTTTTATTTTCGTAAGCTGGCTTGTGCAAGTATTTATTAGTAGCTACTTCTGCCACTTTAGGTGTCACAGACTTATTCTGTTCTCTTTAAATTGTAAATCTTTAATGCAGAGGAAAGTTTCTTGCTCTTTTTGAAGAAAAGTTCTGCTTGCTTCTCCCATGCTTGGTTGGGTCCCTGGAACAGGTCTTTCAGTCCCTACAGTGAAGGGCTGCCAGAGGTAGCTATGATAGCCCTAGGTGCTGGTAGAGCTGGAAGCTTCGGAAGGTAAGTCTGCACTCTTAGAGACCAATATGTAGGTGCGTTTAACTTTTTTTTAATGCACGCCCTCCTCAAGCCACTTGGGGGAAGGTGGAGTCCTGCTGTTACAGTGCTATTGTCCTGCCTCCGTCTCCAGGGAGGAGGAAGGGGGTGTGTATAATGCCCATGACAATGTGTCACTCAGGGAAGTTTGATGCTGGCAGGTTTTACAGCCGCTGGCAGGGAAAGATACAACATTATTTCAGTGAGGGGCGGTGTATCTAATGGTTACATTTTCCACCCCTGCAGGATGTTTTTTCAGGTGGTACCTTGTTCTTGGTTTTCTAAAAAGCAGATGCTACTGTAGCTACGGTGGTCTTTGTCTCTCCCTCGGGGGTGGGTAGTGAGCAGAGTGAGC
This sequence comes from Oreocharis arfaki, assembly GCA_013398015.1. Classification (NCBI taxonomy): domain Eukaryota; kingdom Metazoa; phylum Chordata; class Aves; order Passeriformes; family Paramythiidae; genus Oreocharis; species Oreocharis arfaki. The sequence continues at coordinate 857,103 of VZRR01009913.1, read as the reverse complement.
AGGGACAAGGGTCACAACCTGGTGGATAGTTTGAGGTGTATGAGCAGAACTGGCCGGCTAGTTTTGGTCACATTCCTTTGTGTCAGGAAAAATCATATCTGAAGCAATTTGCCAGGAATGCAATGGCCGGGAATTCAAGCACAGGCCAACCCGAAACACCCTGCGGTGAAGCACAGCACTCAGGGCTACTGGGCACCCATGTAAGGCAGAAGTTTTTGCCTTCTGAAGCCCCCCGAAATCCAGGGTGGTCCTGCAGGTATGTGACATCGTAGATTCACTCAAGGGTGAGCAAGTGCTGCAACACAGGAGGCATTGTCTGCTTGCAAATAGTGCTCTTAGCTGCTTCAAAGATCAGGTGGAACACAAGTACTTGTTAAAGAAACCTGATGCAGCTGACTACTGTTGTGTGATAAATGATCTCCTGTGATCTCTCCCCTCATCAGAAGCTTTAATATTTTTGTGGTACGTAAAGTTTACCTCTAATTAAAATCAACATATTTTCTTCAAGAGCCCCTACTGAGAGCATATAGACTTGGTTTTGTATACTTTTTCTAAAATAAAAATAGCTATTGCAATTTAATGGCATAATTTTATCCATAGTGAGATTGCTCTGCTGTTGGTCTGAGAAAAGTGGGATTTGTTTTGTTCGCTTTTTCATACCTGTATAGCACATATTTATGATTCTTAACTTTCAAGTTCCTCGTGAAATCAGAGTATTTTCAGAATACTGCTGCAGTAGCTCCTCTCTGCTTAGTAAAAAGCCAGTTAAATAGAAAATAATTTTGAACAAGAAACCTTAATTACTTTTTCCTTTTTAATTTTTTTTCCATCCTACTCCTGGGACTCTCACTGGTCAAAAGGGACTTATCTTCATTGTTTTACAGTTTTCATTTGGGATAAGATATTTTCATTTGGAATGAGATATTTTCATTACTTGTTCTGTAACTGAAATTCCTTTAAAGTCCTTCAGGAAGGTGTGGTCTCCTTGAAAGATAGCAGTTTTTTTAAAAAAAAGTTTAAAGGAACATGTGAAAGGTCAGATATTAAAGAAACCATCTCAAATTCCAAGCCAACAAAGAAGGAACCAGTAGAAATGTCCTGGCTTCAGCTTTCACATGCTAATTTTACTTCGGTAATTTAACAAATCTGCCTTCTCTTTGAAAGGCCTGTTCTGGACCAGTGGCCTTAAATCAAAAGCTTCCCCAAAAGGTCTTTGAAAGAAGATTTCACTCCTTTTTTTTTTTTTTTTTTTTTTTTTGAACAAGTACCTGGCATTTGCCAGGTGCGTAGGAATGGGTTTTTATGGGACTGCTGCAGTCACTTACTGGATTTTACACTTACTGCAGCCTGGTGCTGATCCAAAGCAGAGTAATCAATGCTCCTATGAGTGGAAAGATTCCTCAATGAATAGCAGACCTGAAACATCACTGTAACTGAAAGCAAGAGTGGCAGAGGTGGATGGAACTGTCAGGAAAGAAGCACAATTTTGAAATTTTTTTTTTGCTGCCTCTAAACCACCTTGATAGTAGCAAAATTGTAACATTTGTGTTTATTGCAAGCGTGTCTATTAGGCCTTGAGACAAGCAGCCCATAGCTGTTGTAGTGTTCCAGGTCTTGTGAGTAAGGGTACGAGGGAAGCACTGGGGACAGATAACACCTGCTTTTTTGATATAAGACACTGATTTTCCCAACCTCAAGTTGGCTACATTTAAAGGATAGCTGTTCTGCTTCATGATGAAAGGGTTCTGTTTGAAGTCAGGTATCATGTGTGTGCTCTTCTTGCCCAGCAAAACATGACTCACCGCCCACATTTCAACAAGGTGTCCAACAAACCTTTGTGGCAACTATTGCATAGATCTGTGAGTTTTAATTCTTCTTCTTGTGTCTATTTTGTTAGTTCCCCCTGAAATGTGAAATACCTGTTGATACTTTACTGAAGTATTAATACTGTTAGATGGTGGAGTGTGGACAAAATTGAAATGGTCAAATATCTGACCGTAGTCCAAGCTCTTTGCAAACTGAGATAGCTGTCACTGTATGTGGAGCAGAAACTAACTTGTGTGGGTACTTTTCTTAACCACAGGAGATATCTAATACACATTTAATCTGATACTGTCACTTTAATGTTAAACTTGGCATAATCTAACCTGTATCATATTGTTACTTTTCCAGAATCTGTTACAAAAGAAGTTGATGATGATGGTGATGATGATGATGATGAAGAAGATGATGAAGATGATGATGATTCTGTAGTTAAAGAAGAAAATGGTGTTTTAGTCTTGAATGATGCAAACTTTGACACCTTTACTGCAGACAAGGACACGGTGCTGCTGGAGTTCTACGCACCCTGGTGGGTTCACAGCAGCACCTCTTGGGTGCAGTATCAGAGGGCTTCTCTGCCCTCAACGCTCCTAAAAAGTGAACTTGGGTTGCCATTTTACAGATGACATAGCAGTAACTTGCCTGTAGGAGATGCCTTGGACTCTGCTATAGTCCGGGGAAAGAGATGATTCTGGTGGTGTGGAGGAGCCTTTCTTCCCACCCCTGTACCATGCAATAACCAACAGCCCGCTCCTGTTCCACAGATGTGGGTCATACTGAGGGATCCCATGCCAAGGGAAGCACAAGCCTGATTCTATCCCTGTCTTATGCTTGTCAGAGAACAGAAACGGTCCCAGTGAGGCCCAGAAAAGTCATGCAGCGTGGTCTTGCAGCCAGGTATTATCCTGTGCCAGTGCTGGACCACTGAGAACTTGTGCATTTGCTCATTTAAATGTAGTAATGAAGGCTTCCCTAGCAGGGGAATTGCTGGAAGGTTTTCCTTTCCGAATTCACATTTCTGTGCTTGCCAGAAGGGTGTGGTGTGATTAGGGACATAGCTTGTTTGTATTATCAATTTAAGCAGTGCCTCATACATCTACCTAATGATGGCAGTTCTCCCGGCATCCCAGGGTACACAGCACCACTAGTCTGCTCCAGGGAGCTACAATAGACTTACCTGAATATAACCAAGACAAAGGATTTAGGCCAGAATATATCTTCTCTTGTGTTCTTACGACAACAACATTAGGGGTGGCTACTGGGGGAAAACGAGTAGAAGATATTTTCAGTAGGGTTGCTGAGTTAATGTTACAGTCAGAATCTCTTTTCGTTTGTGGCTCAGTGATACAAAAATGATACAGTGAGTGATACAAAAATGACTTAGTCATTGGTCCTCCTCCAGTCTTTGAATAGAGGGGGAGTATGATCTTGCTTGAGGTGGAGTTGCATTTTAACTTGTGCCGTTCTTGTCACAGAGAATCCCATCCCTGCTTGGCTCTTGGCGCTAATTCTGCAGCTGTAGTTTGGCTGCATGAAAACTAAACAAGAAGTTTAATTTATCTGAGCAGAAGGATGTGTGTCATCATAGACGAAACACCTCTCCTATTTTTCTACTCCCCCTCTTGCCAGCTGAGAGGCTAAGGAGCACAGGCTATCTGCCACACAGTTCTTTCTGTTTTCGCACATTTTCCCAGTTTCATCTTTAGCTTGTCAGGCTATATTTACCATTTCTTATGCTGGTATCCTCTGTCATGCCTGCTTTTGCAGCAGGAGCCTCTATTCTTCCCAGAGAGTTTTGTCATGGCCGGAGAGGGAGTAGATGCTGTGCTACCATGGTGGGTGGGAGATCTCATTAGGCCAACTTAACTACTGGTTCATTTTCTCTTTAGTTCAGTTTAGAGTGCTAGGGAGAGAGGATGAACCTTGATTAGGGAGAAGCTGAAGTTGAATTGAGACCATATATGCGGGGGAACGAGGAGCATGATACAAGGTTTACAATTTTGTTGTAAAAGCAGTTGTTGATTTTTTTTTACAATGGTTTTATAAAGCATATGGCAATAGTTTCCATGTTGAATATGTTTTGATATGAACAAACAGTACATTAGCTACAGTTGCCTCTGTGTCTCCATGATCTGAACATGTAGCAAGACAAACATTTCTGTGTTGATGATGTGAACATCTGTCAGAAGCCATCCTGGAAATGCAGAGCAGCAGAATACCTCTGCGTGTTTGTCGTACATTTACGTACCTACTTGTGTCTTCCTCTGACAGGTGCGGGCACTGCAAGCAGTTTGCTCCCGAGTACGAAAAGATAGCCAAAACTCTGAAGGAAAATGACCCTCCTATTCCTGTAGCCAAAATAGATGCTACTGCAGCCACTTCACTGTCAAGTCGTTTTGATGTCAGTGGCTACCCAACCATCAAAATCTTGAAAAAAGGCCAAGCTGTTGACTATGATGGGTCTCGGACGGAAGACGGTAAGCACTAGTCCTTTGTAGTTCTCTGTAAGAAAGCAAAGTGGTATATGGTCTTGTTCTTAATATGTGGCTATTTTGAAGAACTCTGTTCTCAAGTTAGTTTATCTTAAGCAGAGTAATATTATGAAAGCTGAAATCCTCCCTGTTTTCTCAACAGGCCGCGTGCTAGAGGACAATTTTGTGGGTAGTGGGTAGTGCTGTTGCTGACAGAAGGCTTCTAGAAATATGGCTTGACTAGAAGAGGAGGCAGTCTCATGTTTGCTGAAGGATCAGCCAATAAACATTTGATCTATATATTGACTGTATATAATCCCACTTGTATTTTGCTTAATTAATAATATGCCCAACTCCAGTCAGAGGGGGGAAAAACTACCTTTTCTGTCTGTTTTGAGATGGAATTCAGTGCTGCGAAGTACAGACCTGTGCTGTGCGTAAGACGCTCTATAGGGTGAAGAGAAGGCCTTCTTGGCAATTCCAACAAGGAAATAAAGCATAAAGGAGCTTGATTAAGAAAGTGTTCTCCTGTAAGCTTGATGTGTAAGCATTGGTCCAAGACCATGCCTGCCACTCTGATTTCAAATTCTTGACACCATCTCTTGCATTTGACATGCTACTGGTATGATAAAATGCATGCTTGCTAATTGGGTTATTGAACTGTATTTCAGCTATTGTGGCCAAAGTCAAGGAGGTTTCTGACCCCAACTGGACCCCTCCACCCGAAGCTACTCTGGTATTGACCCAGGATAATTTTGATGAAGTTGTGAATGATGCTGATATAATCCTCGTGGAGTTCTATGCTCCATGGTAAGCAGTCACCTGTATTTGTCTAGCACAGATGGCCTGAACACACTTGATGAACCTGTATTCTGTTGTTATGCCTCTTTGCACACCTTTGCCTCGTGCAGATGTGTGTAGCTCTGGTGTACCTCAGTTACAGTCTGCACCTAGGATCACGTTGCAAATCACTTGCAGACTAGACTGGATCTATGTCTCAGCAAGGGGTGGTGTGCAAATCTTCACTGGAGGTTCACAATATTTACTAATTTGGGAACACACTGAGATACTGAAAACCAAAGAGAATTGGTCCTTTGTTTAAAAATGGCCTTTAAAAATGAAGCTACTTACAGTAGTGTGAGGCCAGGCACAGAGGCCAGCTTCAGGTTGGAGAGACACGTCTCATGTCTTCCTAGGCTGAAGCGTCCTCTGTAGATTCAGTGATCCCGTTTCTACTTTTTGCATTCTGGAAGACTTAGCTCTTCCACTTCAGAGGTAGAAGGTACCTGGCAGGCTTAATGGCTTGTAAAAAGTGCCCCCTGCTCTCCCTGCCTAGGTGTGGACACTGCAAGAGGCTTGCTCCAGAATACGAGAAGGCTGCCCAGGAGCTCAGCAAGCGCACGCCTCCCATCCCCCTGGCTAAAGTCGATGCCACGGCTGAAACTGAGCTTGCAAAGAAGTTTGATGTTACTGGCTACCCAACTCTCAAAATCTTCCGCAAGGGCAAACCTTATGACTACAGCGGTCCACGGGAAAAATACGGTACTGCAACTCACGCCTCTTTTTTATATTCTGAGGGTTTGACCACAAATGTTTTGCAGACTTGTTGATGTTGTGGCGTTGGGAAACCTGAAAAATTGTGCTGTCATACCTACAGAGGCCAGCAGTTTAAATTTGTCTCTGATCTTTATAGCATCTTATGGTGGTAGTATCAGCTCCTTTCAATATAAAGTAAGTTAAATTCACATGGTGAAGCGGTGGCAGTATGAGTAAATGGGCAGGTTTTAATTGTGCTGGAATGTGCCTTGAGGTGAAGCAAAATATTCAATATTAATATTAAGTTTTAATAAGAGGGAAGACTTAAGACTATTCAAGTAGCACTTTGGCTCGTAACAGGTTCAGGAGACAGTGAAGGGTCTGGAATTTCAGAAAGGAGCGTTGCTTGTGAGATCAACTAATATCCATGGATTGTGTGCTTGATCACCTCTTCTGAAATCAATCTGAATGATTTAAAATCTGCAGCTTTAAAAACTTGGACTGAGATCTTGCTGATTTGGTCTCTAAGTTATTGTGGGAGGGCTGCACAGGGGAAAATGTGGTATTAAGCAGTGTTGTAGATAGAATACCTGAACCTTTCAGTTCGATAAATGTTCTGAGCAACTTTTTGGGGACGGGTTTGTCTTGCAGGTATTGTCGACTACATGATTGAACAAGCTGGTCCTCCATCCAAACAGATTCAGGCTACCAAGCAGGTACAAGAATTTCTGAGGGATGGGGATGATGTTATCATCATTGGTGTCTTTAGTGGAGAGAATGACAAAACCTATCAGCTCTATCAGGAAGCAGGTAAAGAATGCTTTAAAATATTGATTAAATATATGTTTTGTTGGGATTCTCTCTAGCTTTTGGGCATGGAGACATCCTTTATTTCTGCTCTTAGTTTGGTAGGGGAGGTTGGAGAGGAATAAAAAGAAGTAGGAGGAAGGGTGATCTTCTACTTGTATTCAAAAAATAAGCTCACACCAGATAAGTGTCAGCTAGTCACTGAATATACCTCTGCTTGGTAGTTGTGTCCCTAAAAACATGTGGTCTAAAGAGGAGGGAAAATTCCTGCCTGAAGAACAAACCACAATTTCTTGGCTTAAAGCCTAGATATGTTTGCTGTCTCTTACTCTTTTTTCATATCTGGTGGTCTAGAGTCAGTCTTCACCAAACTCATTTGGGGTGAGAAGCCTGGAGAAAGAACCATCATCCACTTCTGGGTCAGCTTAGCTAGACCATTCCTGGCAACCTGTCTGTGTCTGATTCTGGGGCTGCTGTCATAGTTGGATTAGGAGCTGATTTGTTCGCCTCAGCATGGCAAGATGCAAAACTGTTTCCCAGGCTGCCCCAAAGCAGATAGTTTGGCTAGCTGACCTATTTGGGGGGAAGCCAAGAGGTAGGAGATTGATAAAAGAATAACTGTTCCGCCGTATATGTTTTGGAAGCTGTTCAAGGTGTTTGAGTGTGTAGAATAACTTGTCAAGTGGATGGGTTGTTGAACAGCATTCAGATAGTGCTACTGGAATTGTATGTCTATTCACAGGCTTCTCACCCCTGGATGAGAGCTGTTGTCTAAGGCTGGGTTGTTCTGTGTCGCTTTGAGAACAGGGAGAGGGTTTCCTTGCAGTTATAGTCTCAAGATCTCCGTTGCAGGCTGCCAGTTCATTTCTAATGACTTTTCCTTCACCCTAACCTAAATTTTTCAGCTAACGGTTTGAGAGAAGATTATAAGTTCCATCACACCTTCAGCAACGAGATTGCAAAACTATTGAAAGCATCTCCAGGAAAACTGGTAGTCATGCAGCCAGAAAAGTTTCAGTCAAAGCATGAGCCCAAGATGCACGTTCTGAATCTTAAAGTGAGTAGCTGAAAAGTCCAGAGCGAAAAAGTTTGTGCGTGGGATTGAAGTTTCTCTTTCTCTGTATTTATGACCAGTTGGCATCTTCCTGTTGGAAGTACTCCAACATATTGGTGTTTCAATCAACCTGTTTGTCAACTGAAACTGTATTGCTTTGTTCAAGAGAAGTTTATGGAATTAGTCCAGATGTTACATTTTCAAATAATAATTTGTCCTTACAATAGTCAGTGCTCAAGGGTTTGTTTGAAGAATGTGGTGACAGCCTTGTTTTTCATGCTGAAGACATGCGCTTCCCTCTTTTGCATTCATGTGTGTACCAATATTGGTTTTTTAGTAATGTGTAACAGAAATGCTGCTTAAATCTGTTTGTTTGAACTTTTTTCACAATTTTTTTAAGCAGGACTCTACAGATGGATCTGAGATTAAAGAGCACGTGCTAAAACATGCTTTGCCTCTAGTTGGTCATCGCAAGCCTTCCAATGATGCCAAGAGATACTCCAAGCGTCCTCTAGTGGTTGTCTACTATTCTGTGGACTTCAGTTTCGACTACCGTGTTGGTAAGTTTGCTGCTATTACCCTTCCTCCGCTTTGAGAGGAGGCAGGCACTAAATAACTAGAAATTACCAATCCTGTCCTGTTCTGGTTTTTCAGCTACCCAGTACTGGAGAGGCAAAGTCCTGGAAGTGGCTAAAGACTTCCCTGAATACGTGTTTGCTGTTTCTGATGAGGAAGATTATTCTTCTGAAATAAAAGACTTAGGCCTGCTTGAGAGTGGGGAGGATGTCAACGCTGCCATTCTGGATGAAGGTGGCAAGAAGTATGCCATGGAGCCAGAGGAGTTTGACTCTGATGTACTAAGGCAGTTTGTGCTGGCATTCAAAAAAGGTACAGTTTCTAAAATAGGGTTCTCTAAGCTGTTTTGTTTACCCTTCCAAGAATTCTTTCCTGAGGCAATGGCTCCAGTACACCGAGTATTTTCCAAGCCTAAAATGTTCCTGTGGCTTCAAGGTGTGAGCTGGTCATTCATAGTTGAGACTACTGTAATAAATCACCTGTTAGTACTTTGTGGATGGACAGCCATAAAAGGAGGAGAAGGGTTCTAAGGCAAAACAAACTGTGTCCCATATTTTACGAGGTTATTGGGCTGAAAGGTCACCAGTTAACTAGCCTGTGTTTCATGCTGAGATGTTTGCTGGTGCAGTGATTTTTCCCTGGCAGTAGGATGTACTTCTGCCCCTTATTAGGGGAGATTGTAAGGGCTGGTCTTACCACGTTCTAACAGTATTGTGTGTTTTGCTTCCTTCTAGGAAAACTGAAGCCAATTGTGAAGTCCCAGCCAGTGCCAAAAAATAACAAAGGGCCTGTGAAAGTGGTAGTGGGTAAAACTTTTGATACCATAGTGATGGATCCAAAGAATGATGTTCTCATAGAATTCTATGCCCCATGGTGTGGACACTGCAAGAAACTAGAACCAGTGTATAATGAGCTAGGCAAAAAATACAAGAATGAGAAAAATCTGATTATAGCCAAGATGGATGCTACTGCCAACGACGTGACGAATGACCACTACAAAGTGGAGGGATTCCCCACCATCTACTTTGCTCCAAAGGACAAGAAGAACAACCCTATTAAATTTGAAGGCGGGGACAGAGATCTAGAGCATTTGAGCAAATTTATAGAGGAGCATGCAACAAAACTCTCCAGAACAAAAGAAGAGCTTTAGATAAGATGAGGGTGGTGAAGAAAAATTGTTTGTACAATGTAGTTAAAATCAAGTTACTGACAAAACTTTGTGAGAGAAGAATTAAGCAGTTTTGAGCAAAGAGGTTCTTGAGCAGTAAAGCAATTGCAGTATCTTTTTTTTTTTTTTTTAATATGGCAGACAAGTTTTTTTCTGGACACTGAACTTAATACTCTAATATGAATGTCTTATGTTAGTTGCGTTTTTGATCTTTGGAGAAAAATACATCCTTTATTTTTTGTGACTATCTTGAGCTTTATTTTTTGACTCAAATGAATCCATTTTTACGTTAAAAGATACTACCAAAAAGAGAGAAGCAGATCCCTGAGACAAACAGATTTCTCTTATTTGTTGTTATGGTTACTGGGGGGAGCAGTCTTTTCAGCTAGTCTTTTCTGTTATGTTTCTGTGTACCTATTCATGTGACTCTGTCACTGTATCCATAGCTGAGGATAAGAATGGAGGTTTTCTAAAGTGTAGATGAATTATTTGGTCCTACTGAGATAAAACACAGGGACTTGCTAACTAAATATGCTCTAGACCTGTTTTAGTTTTGTGCCTCTCTGTAGAGAGGGTGATGCTAAAATAGCAAGTTTTTCTAATGTCCCTCTCTTTACTAGTTCATACCGACCCATTTACATCTTAGTCTTCCTAAATATGTTTTGGAATAACTGGAGTATGGCAGAAAAAGAGTGTCTAGTGGGTGGAAATGCTGGGATTCTGGTATCAGATCTACATGTTACTGTCTCCTTTCCTTTTGCAGAGGGGAAAGTTTGATAGTGATTCTTCTTTGGACAAGCAGACTGAGACCTTCTAATGGCCTTTATTCCTCTAGCAGGTACTGCAAGTACAAAGGGTATTCACATCTTCTGTGTGCTCCCCTTGGGAGTATATGCATTTGAAAGTGGGTTTTTATTTTGAATGACCCAGATTAGGTATGTCCGTAGATTTATGGGCCTTGTTGAGGTTGCAGACTTACATATTCTAGAAGCACTGTCTGCCTCTTCTCACAGCTCTGATGCTGTGGTGTGTGCGACTTGAGTGACCCTGGGGCAGTTTTGATTCACATTTCGTTTTACAGGTAGTGCTTCTAGCAGCACTGTTTTCTGTCTTGCAAAATATCACCAGTCTTCCTTCAGTAATTGCTTGTTGCATTAGTTCTTAGCTTTTTGGAGGGTGTGCAAGTCTAAAACCACTCCCCAGTCTTTGTTTTTTCTTCTGGGGAGATGCAGTCTTCCGTGTAGCAAGGATAAACCCATGTCCTGGAGGTGGCTGTTCAGGTAGAGTCTAAGGACCCAAAAGGGACTGGAAGGGGGTATGTAGTCCTCATACTTTCCTACTGCACTTGGCATCCCTGTCAAAGGGATGTGTTTTCCTTCTGCCTTAAGAGGGGACTGTCCCCCACTGTTAACAGCCCACACAGCAAAGCATAACTATCAGATTATTCTTGCAGAGGTGTATGGGACTGCAGGAAGGCTTCCCTTAATTAATGGTTTAGCCAAAGCTAATGAACAAAGCTCACCAGCAGATAATGAATGAAGGGGACAGTATCAAATCTCCTGGGAATGCTGGGGCGTGCCTGAATGCTATTCAGCTCCTGTTGTTCATCAGCAAAGGCTGGGAAATGCTAAGCAACTAAGTGTTAAAGCAGTGTCATTATTTACCTCGGGCCCTGGCATTGTCCATCTCCTCTTTTCACATTAGAGGGCTTTTTTTTTCTGCTGTCCTTAAGTGTGCAGATGCCTGTCAACCTTCGGCAGTGTTTCGCTTACAAGACTTTCACCAGGTCAAGTGCATTATGTTTGCAGCTCTTCCGTAGAGCTTTCAAAAGCTATAATCTATTCTAAATGTGTTGCGCAGGCAACAGGAGCGAGATCAGGCTTAGCTGAGCACCAGAGGTGATTTTTTTCAGCTTTAGAAAATATACATACAAACCAAGTTCTGTCCTGTCTGCCAGCTGAGTGTTACCGACTCAGTTCTTCAAAGAAGTAGGCAGAGGCCTTTTAAATCAGGTCTTAAAACACAGCTCAGGTTCTGTCCCTAAGCAAATACCTCACACAATGCTGTGGGGAACTAAATTGCTCCTCCTTGTTAGTTAGTTGCAGACTTAAGCGGTTTTATTCCAAAACAGATACTGTCTAACTAACAGGAGGATATGCATAAATATGCAACATGTAGAACCGAGGGTGAAGAGTCTCTTATTGGTGGTGAGGGCTACTGTCAGGGCTGAAGCACCATTCTCCTTGGGGCAGTAAGGGTTAAAGTTGAGCATGAGCGTTTCTCGCCTGTCTTCTGACAGGTGCTAAATTATTAACATTGTCATTGCCAATGCTGTACTGTTTCTTTAGACTTCTTACTCCCAGCAGGAGCAACCACCTCTCTGGTTTGAAACCTCTACAGCCTCCAGGAAGCCCCTGTGGCAATAAAAGACACAAGGCCCAGGGTAGTGTCCTAGATGTGCTTGCTCAGTGCTCCTGCCACCTCTGTCTCTCTTGCCTCCACAGGTAGAGGCAGCCTGGTGCATAAACAGTTAATTCAGTGCTATGCTGAAACACCTGGATCTTGTTCTGGGGCAGTAGTGCTTAAGTCAGAGCTGAATAAGGAGCAGGAATACAGTAGCTATAGTACTGCCTACAGTTTCTTGACAACTGTGAGCTGCAAAAGCAGGCAGTGTTACCCCAAGTAGATTATGGGTTTAGGTTATGAGCAGTAGAAGGAATGAGGATTTGTTCCATCCTTATGCTAGTGTTGCCTGGCCACATTTCCTGTGAGTCCTTGGCTGTGCCACACACCTTGGCATCTGCATGTCTTAATAAATGCGTTTATCACTTCCCAGCAAGATGAGGATACTGTTGCCTCTAAGCTTTGGACAGAGTCATACTGGAAAGCTTTCCTTAGTTCCAGTATCCTATCCTTTGCTGTGTGCACTATCAACTTCACATTAACTTTCTGTGAAACTCACTTGGATGGATACATCATGAGGTCTGTTATCTCTGTACAGAAAGTGATATTAATGTGACTGATGCATTCTAAGGAGAACAGGTCCTACCGTCTTTTGGAATTTGTTAAATGCGTTATACATGCCTGCTTTTCCCTTCCTGATGCATTAGGATGCTTTCCTAAACATCCCAAACTCTTTTGTTAAAGAGTTACATAAGTGCTGCTGATTAGCCTTGGTGTTCCCTTCTTACTGATGGAAAAAAATGCTCAGGGCAGGAGAATAAAGGAGTTTCTCTCACTTGCTCTTAGCCACAGCTGCATGAGCATATGGCATCATTTCTGATTATGGTTCCAGGTAGAAGAGATGCTGCAGTTTATGCTTCAGCACAGGGCTGATTTGTGCAACATTAACAGTCCGTGGAGCCTGGCCTGATGTATCTCCCACACATGCATCCTCTTGAAAACGAACTTATTTCTGTAAACTGTAGTACATCTTAAAGTAGAGAGACTTGAGACTTCTTCAGAGTCAGCTCCTTTCCCTAAAAGGTCAAGAACTAAGGTAGACAGCAACTGTAGCACAGCTGGTGCTCCTTGAGGGATGAGTTTGTCTGTACTGTGTCTGGGACAGTAAATGCTGGCCTGGGTCTTGATACTGCATTAAGTGCTAGGTTTTTTTGGTACTGGAAAAGATTTGTTAGCAGCAGAGGGTTTGCAATCAAGGTTATTGCCTGGTTTCTGTTCTCAGCAATTTTGTATGTCCAAACTGCTAATTATGGTAGTGCCTGGGTATGGCAAGCAAGCAAGGCACTGCAGAGCTGGTGCCACAGAGTTTTATCTGCCCTCTTGTACGTGAGGCTATGCGTTGAGGAAACAGGCTTCTGGAAATAAGAACATCAATGAATGATACAGGTTAAAGGCTTCTCAGAAAGTAGCATTTACTGTAGGGATGAGACTGCTGTTCTTTCTTTTTTTGGTAGGCAAGAGAAGCCACTGCAAACTGTTCATGCTCCAAAAGGCTTTTTGCTGACAGCCTGCATTGGTAATGGGCACTGGTCAGAGGGCTGAGTGTTGCAGTCTGTATGCTCAGCCCTTGATGTGGGTAGTGAGTAAGTCAGGCCCTGTTCGAACTATGTCATCTGCTTAGTCAAACTGGTATAGACTTTTGTATTTGTTATGCAACTGGGCTTTGTTATGCTGTGCAGGAGTTTTGAGTTGCAAAACTCCCTTTGTCAGTGCAGATCAGGGATCAGCAAGCCTAGCCAAATAAAATGCTGTAGCATCTTGGCTCAGTTGCCAGGCTTTTCTGAGGCTTCAGCACAGCTTGAAGTGTCACAGGAACCACTGCACATCACTGCAGTGCATTTGCCTGGGGAGGGCTCTTGGTTGCTGACCGTGAAGGGGGCTCCCCTTTTTTCCTGCCTGGATGCATGGTTGGTTGTGTGAAGCCATGCAACCATGGGCAGAAGAAATGTTCTTCCACTGTGAGTGACCTATCTTGGTATCTGCCCAGAATCCCACTCACAAGTCAATTGTTTTCCTTCAACACCCTTGGAGATTGCTCTGCACAGAAGCCAGTTCCTCTAGACACAATTCTGCCAGCTCTCAGGCCACAGACCGATGCTATGTTAACGTTGCTGCTGGATTTTCTGTCAGGGGCAGCTGGTTTTATATGAAGTCATTGTGCTGTAATCTGTCTGAACAAGCTCTATTACGTACCATGAAAACTAAATTATCATGTCTTTGCAGAGGCTAGATGAGACTGCTTGGGTCTGGAAGGGCAGGACCACTCTCCAGTTTCACTTTTGCATCTACAGAGAAAGGGATCTGATCTATGAACTACTCAAATCCTTACATTGGAGGATTTCATTAGAGGTGGCAGTTTCAGTTTCAGAAATGCTGTTCACTTCTCAAGCTGTGTGTGACTTGGTTAACAGAAACACAAAGGAGATAAGCTATATTTAATCCAACCATGCAAATAAAACCCTTATCGCAATCAGTAACCCCATCCTCTGAAGGATTTCCACAGGCTGGGGTTTTGAACAGCCAGTTGTTTCTTCATAGTGAAAGCTGACACTTGTCAGCCTGGCCTGCATTAATACCCTCCTACTTGCCTTTGTTTAAGTTATAGTGGCCCTCCTGAAATCTAGTGTGTTTTGCCTTACAATAGGAGAGAATTGTTCTGCAATACAGCCTGGTAAAATGCTACTCAGTATGATAAAAGCAGAGTAAAAGAGAAATACAGCAGAAGGCGATCTCAGAGAAGGAGAAAAGGGTAAATGATAAATTTCCCTAAAGTTAGAGAAATCAAGACTGGACAGGGCCATTTGCTCAGCTAATCTTGTTGGTTTACATATCAGACCACAAGTTCTCAGCTGTTTGCTTTCCTTATTCAGCCTAATAACTTGCATTTAACCTGTGTGCCTGTTCCAGACAAAAGTGTGCAACACAAGCAAAGCTCCACAGCTCTTCTAAGTGCTGCTGCTGCACTAACACTGATTTCTGAACCACAGAATGCATTCAGGAAATGGGATGTGCCGCTAGAAATTGGTACTACTGCTTTGAGTAAGGAAGGCAGTTTTGCATTCACTTGCCATGTGAAATATTTCGTATGTAACTTTTCTGATGCCTTTGGACAGTGGACTTTAGTGATGTATTTTCATGTGGGGGTTGGCTCTTCTTTTCTGATTTTGAGTTGGTGTTGGTCTTTTTCAGCCTCAAGATGATATAAATACTAAAAGATAGCCAATAAAACTCCACTAGTTTAATTAAGCTGTAGCTTTTCCCAGCCGGATCTTCGCAGAGGACATAGGGACAGGTGGGTTGAGCTTCTTTCAAGCTCCTTTCCCTGAGTCTGAAGGAGCAGTAATAGGGCATCTGACTTCAGCAGATGCAAATTGAGAGAGCTGTTTAGTGGTGTACTAATGAGTCCATGGAAATGTAATTGGCCTTACTATAATCTGCCTGCCTCTTTATTTTTCTCAGAGATCACCCTTAATGTTCAATTTGAACAAACCAGCCAATCTTTAAATAGAAAAATCACATTTTAAATAAAAAAAGGGTTACAGTGGGCTTTGTTTTCTCATTCTTTCACTTCCAAGATGCACCATAAATGTTAATGATCTCCTTGAAGCATGCTGTTTTCCATAGCCACACAGCAGTGGGTATAAGGGTAGTGCTTCCTCATACAGGAAAATGTCCAAGAGAGCTGGTAAGGGTCAAAAAGTCCTTCTTTCATCACAGTACTGTGGTGACAGCTTCAGTGGTAGGACAAAATCTGTGCTTGTTTGGAGTTACTTACCTAACAATGCAGCTCGTTTTGCTGAGAATGGTAGGAATGGTCAAACTTCATTGTCACAAGACATCCAGTACTTAAACACCTCAGCCTGAAGAGAAACTCTGGATATATAAGGAGCAAGTCATCCTCTTGTCCGTGAAGCACTGCACTTTGAAAGGCCAGACCTAAGTTACTGATGGAAAACATACTGCTTGGAAAGGAAAGAGGAAATTAGGACAATGTGTGAAGATCACTACACATACGTAAATGAATCACAGGCGGTACCAGGCAATACAGCCAGTCACCTGTATTTGCCACTAGTAAATACAGATCAATAACTGTACGAGAGCAAAAAACCATGAGAAAACTTTTAGCCTGAGACATGCATCAGCTCAGATATAAAATAAGTAGAACTGTACAAAGATGTTCTAGTGGGAATTGTAGATCTTGTGCTGCTGTTCGGAGGGGGAAAAATAACATTGCCACGAAACTGTTTTGGTTTGAAACCTTCCTTGCTTTCATCTTGTGACTGGGTGAAATCAATAACCAATTTAGAGCATGCACTTTATTAGTGATAGAAGAATGAATGAACATTTCCTGACTCAACAGTCTAAAAAGCAAAATTTAGTTTCTTCAGACAATTTGACTTCGGAGAATCCATCAAGTGCATTCATAAGTATCCTGCTGTACTCATTTGTTTTCCTCAAGAAAGAAGTGGTTATTATGTGGTTCTCTGCTGTCTATGATCTTTCCTTTTTCCCAGGTCAACTTTCCTTCTGTTAAATTGAATCAAGTATTAATCTTTTAAGTTAAGCAAGATCCATCCAGCATTATGGAGGCAACAAAGTTTTCCTCATCCCAAACCATGATTTATTAAATCCAGTAAAAGATTCAGTATCAAAAAATTAGGTACCTGGCACCTGCACTGGAATGTAAAGCCTGAAGTTTGGTATCTGGGATGCACCCACAGGGGAAAAATCTGACTGGAGGAGGAGAATGAGACAATATCCAAAATGAACACGGTGGTGAGTAAAGCCCGGTGAAGCTCCAGCCAGCAGAAAAGGCCCTGAAAGCCACTTCTCTTCCACACTTAGGCAGATTTCTTGAGGTCACAGAACTGTGCTTGCAGCTTGTCTGCTGCGATCACCAGCATAAAATTCCCTCTGGAAAGCAGGTGCCTGACATACTCCATCAAAGAACTTATCTTTGAGCAGGAGGTGTGACCCTCCATGCTTTTACAACAGTGGTTAGACCTTCTGCCCAAGGCCAAGGAGACTCCTCTCTCTTCCTAAAAATGCTCAACTGTGCATTATTTCAGACAATGCTTTAGCTCTCTACCCATCAGAGACAGCTAGGCTGTCTCTTCTGCCACCTTGGTTCTGCTGCACTTGTCTGACCAGGTGTAGTTTCAAAAATGAGGTTCCTATACTGCTTCTCAAAAATACTTAGGAACACTTAATTGTGCTAAGTAGTATGTATTTATACATACATTGGTGTTCATAAAAAAGTAGGTGTAAATTTTCAAGAACAAATTAACTACTTCACATATTTAATTCTTCCTCAGAAATCCTTTGGAGTTTTTTTCCTGAGGAAGAACAGACAGTTCTCTTCCCATTATTTCCAAAAATAATTTTTAAAAAGACCCAAACAAAAAAAGTTACATTACATCTGTAGTTCTTTGTGCTACCTCGCCTTTCTCCAAACCCCCTTAGCTTAAAAATACCCCGAATTCTTCAGTCGGTGGCTCTCCTGAGGTGCCTGTCGTACCTGAGCCCAGGATTTGGATCATCCATAAACTTTCTCTTCCCACAAAAATCTCACAGCTTCTCCTAACAAACCTGATGCTCTTGGGCTTCCCCTGGAGCTCTAAACCCCTGCATGTTAAATGCTTTACATGCAGTCGAGCCTGATTTGGCACCAGCTCTATACGCTCAATTTGTGTCTCTCATTTCCTCACTTACAGCCCTGGGCAAAGGGATGCAAAGGCCAGTGGGTGTTTTGGGT
The DNA here is from genome assembly GCA_013398015.1 of Oreocharis arfaki. Lineage (NCBI taxonomy): Eukaryota > Metazoa > Chordata > Aves > Passeriformes > Paramythiidae > Oreocharis > Oreocharis arfaki. Next base: position 839,452 of record VZRR01009913.1, on the reverse strand, counting down.
CCTGTACTCTGCTAAAAGCAAGGCAGTGACTGCAAGAAATGCACGGGGCCTTTATGGCTGAGCGCTCTCCATCCTCTCTGTCACCCTGCTCTCCAGAGAGGCAGGAGTGACACTGACCCCTGTGCATTGTCCTTGTCCATCCCAACACATCTGGGAGCTGTAAAGTGCTTCATGTAGCCCGTCCTATCTCTATGGGCCACCTCTGCTCAGAGCACCCTGCTGTGCTTTTGGCCTGTCACCGAGTTAATCTAAATTAGCCGGATTATGTTCGGTGCTTTGAAGGCTGCAGGCAGCACCCGGCAAGCTGAACCAAGAATTTGGCTGGAAGTGTGGATATTGTGATGGCAGGCAGTGTTACAAACACTTATAAAATGTTTTTTGGGTTTTTTTATCTGTGCGTGTGTGTGTGTGTGCGCTTTTCCTTGCACTAAAACTGAGAGATTTGTGGCGGTGCTGAACAAAAGGTGAGGGAGGGTCTGCTCGTGGTGCAAAAGACCAGTCAAGTGCAGTAGTGGGAAGGGGGGAAAGAGAGAACGAGGAGATCAATCTGTAACTGACTGTGAACAATCAATTGAGATACCCCACTACCTTCGGACCAGCCGAAGGCTGCTCTTCACACCAGGAATATTTATACCTCCTTTGGAAGCACGCCCTGTCAGTTATGGCTATTCGTGGACGGTGCCCCTCGTTTTCCACTGACTCGGCATTCGGCTCTCTAGTCCCGACAGTGCGGTGAAAGCTCCGGTTGCAAAGACACGCCTTAAATTGCAGGAACAGTCCTTTCCTTCTCGCTGGGACACCCCGCCGCATCCTGGGAAAGAAGTATGGAAATCACTAGTCCCGCCCCTGCTCCCAGCACCGCCTCCCGCACC
>VZRR01009913.1:818986-838547 GCA_013398015.1 Oreocharis arfaki | reverse complement strand
AGGAAGGCAGGAAGGAAGGAAGGAAGGCAGGAAGGCAGGAAGGAAGGAAGGAAGGCAGGAAGGCAGGAAGGCAGGAAGGAAGGCAGGAAGGAAGGCAGGAAGGAAGGCAGGAAGGAAGGAAGGAAGGAAGGCAGTCCTAGGCACCTCGATGGAGAGGAGCTCTGCTGTTTCCAACCAAGGTGTTTTGAAGAAGGGCCTGCGAACAAGCTTCATTGATTCAATATATTCGTGCTTCGGGCCAATGCTGAAAACTTGTATCAGCTCCCTGAGAAACTTGATAAGCACTAGAGAGCGCGGGAGGGGAGCAGGGGCAGCAAGCGTTTAGGGTAAGATAGGGAACAGGAACATCCCCACCTGGCAGAAGCATGTTTGGCTGCAGAAAGGAACTTAATGTCTGATAATTTCCCTTCAGCCTATTTTTCAGCTTCTTCTGCATGTAATGAGTACAGACATTAATAAGCACTGATTCATCTGATTTGTTTTCCTTTGGGCTTCTTTCTCCTTTCTCAAGAGGGCAACTTTTGTTATGGGAATTCATAGTCTCTTCTCCCTGGTGGAACACTGACCCAGGCACAGCAGCATTCTCTTCCTATGTAATAAGCAGAAGGAACTGGTATTTAATCTCTCTGCTTGCAACCTTTTTCCTCCCCTAAAAGCTTGTCATTACTGAAGGAAGCTAGGTTTTCCTGGACTTGGAGGAATTCTTGGGTTTTCTCTCAAGGCCTGTGGGTACTTGCCTCCACGGTTGTTGGTGTAATTCTTCATTGGAAGTGTTTCCATAATTGACTTTGAGGAATGCTTTGCAGCTCAGTCTCTCTTCAAACTCTCGAAAGTTTCCTCAGTGCCAGCATACATGCTGGGGGAAATCTGTCCTGGTTAAATAATTAGCAGGAGAACACAGAATTTTATCCCCATAGTCCTGCTCTGGTGAGTGTACAGTGAAATGTAGCATGCCCAAGCTGCGTGGGATTTTAATGCTCACTGCAGAATAGACACAAGCATTTGGTTCTTGAGTTTCCAATACATATGCAGGAGGAGACTATCTGTCTCTCACCCATTGCTATGTTTCCATCATGTCTCCTCCTTAACCCTTCCTAGAGACACAGCAACAGGTGCTCTTTTCCTCCTGTGGCCTTGCAAGGTGCCACCATAATTGCTACAGCATGACTCAAATTGGAGGAGCCCCAAAGAGAGCGGTGAAGTAGGCTGTGAAAAAAACTGGTGGCTCCCTTGGATCTGGAGGATATGTGATTATGAAACCTTAGAGAGGTAAAACCGGCTGTAAAAGGAAGGTTACTCATTGCTCTGTCACAAAGACAGCTTTCAGAACGGTTCTGTGTCGCATATGAAAGTCAGCTAGATGAACTATCTCAGCCGCAGTAAAACCTGAAATACAGAATATGTTAAAGCAGAGGGAAATCCTCCAAGGGCTGCACTTGCTGTATTTTGCATGGAATCATATGATAAATGTTCCCTGCATTTTCTCCTGAATGTTCATTTTCTGTAATGCTGAAGATACCCACCTGTAAAGAGGAGAAGTAGTGAAAGGGCAGGAATTAACAAAGGATAGGTGCTTAAGTGTTTAGGCGGATTGCTGGTAGCATTGTTTTGACTTTTTTTTATTATCATTTTTTTTAAGCAGGAAAAGCAGCATTATTAGTCACCCAAAACCTCAAACCTTCGTATCTGATCTTTACTTTGCATTTTCAGAGGATAGGTGACAATTAAATATAGTCACAGATGATCACTGAGATGTTAAACTCTTGCACTTTGATATCAATTTATTCTCTATTCTTTTATTCTATCAAAGTTTTATTATATGCCACTACTACAAATTGAGTTAATTCTGGTCTGTTTGATGTAGCCTGAGTTTCTTTTTTATTTTTTCATTAGAAGATCAGGAACTCAGATTTTTATCTGACCAGCTTTCTCTTTTGGAACCAATTACAGAAACACAAATAAGATCAGATTTGTTGCCTAGCCCTCCTGATAGGCATCCTGATAGGGTGAGAACTCTACAACAGCAGAAAGTATTGAAAATTATTTTGAGGCCATGGTGCCATTCATTGTGGCTATAGAAATTTCCATGAAAAAATAATTCTTCACAAAACAGTTTATTTTATCCATACTGTTTGTCTTCTCTTAAACTTGGGGATTTTTTTCAAGGTGGGGTTCTACTGTGCTGTAGCTGTTCTATTCTAGCTTGCCTGTATGATAAGCTTCCCTTCCATTTTATTTTTATGTTTGCAATGATTAGGTCCATGCCTTCAGTAAGCGTAAAAGAGCATTGCTTTATTAACATCAATTGCTGTTAGCTCTTACTGACATCGAGAGAGCACCCACATGTCTCAGCAAAACCAGCTCCCCCTCTGACAGATGACAGTGCCGACAGCAGGCAAGAGACACTTCTCTGCAAGCTCCTTAAGGCACAGAGTTAATGCATTCTGATTTACAGCAGCTAGGGTCCTTGGAGTATTCACAGGGCTGGGACAGTGACAGGGAATGTTACACACTTACTGCTGCACGGTCTGAAAGCAACTCTCTTTTAGATGTGTAACCTGACATAGTTTTAAATCGGCGAGGAACAACTTCTTAAATTATAGATCTGTGTTTTCAAGACAACAGAGAAAATTATTTCATGTGACCCTGTTAGCAGCGCTTCCTTCTGAGGCTGAGTGAGACATGGTTTTCCCCTTCTTGGGGTATCAGTCCTAAGAGACATAACCTGTATCACTGTGAAAACGTTTTGTGTTTTCTGGGGTGGAAAAAAGCGGTGAGGCATCTGAAATTACACACTGTGTCTTTTTTTTTTCTGCTTGCAGAGCTTCCATACAATTTCGAGATTGGGGAGACTCTCTCCCCCTTGGGAGTTAATTAAAATGACTTTATTTAATCTCTGCAGACTACAGGTATTTGTATATTCAAATTATTCTTCTAACATCCCTCCCTAGGGAATGCTTGCTAAAGAAACAGCTCAGCTTTTTCAGCAGAGGTAACAATGTTGCATATTTGCAATTTTTATTTCTTACACTGAGCATCTAAGTTAATACTTCCACAATTCAGTTTAAACAAAAAAACCCAAACTTCTAGTGAACGGATAACTTTGCCTAGAGAGAAGGTACTTTCTCTAACTGTACTTTGAGCTGTGTTCCCTTCGAAATGTTTGTTTTGCTTTAATGAGAGAATGTTGTAATCTGTTAGCCTTACGGTACTTTTGTAAAACGCAACTAAAAGAAATTGAGGGAATTTCACAAGAAACTTGGTTGTGTTGCAAGGAAGATTGTTTTTTTGTGTTTTCGCTCATCACATTTGACTTTTGCAGGTTTATGGCATGGATGTGGCAAAAATGATTGTGTTTGGTGTCTAAAGACTGATGTGGGTGCTGGGAAGCAGTTTTCCTTTTGCAGCTTATTTTGGGGACAAACCTCTTGCCTCCTGCATGGGTATAGACAACCTTTTGGCAGAAACTTAGCACTGTTTCTGTGACAGACTGTCCAGCAGAAGGTAAAGGTACTGTGCCAGGTGCAGCAGGTGCCACACCTGTGTAGGGGGACAGGGATGCATGGAAAGCGTCAGCTGTAGGTCTGAGGGCCCCCATCAACCTACACAAGGGCTTTCCCGGTGAGTTACTGTCCCAGCAGGCAGAGTGTCTCTGCTGTAGTGTGGTGCCACTCCCTGGTGCTGCAGGAAGGAGGATATTTCCTTTTCTCCAGAGGGAAGGAGCTCTCTAACATGCACCACTGGGACTAACTGCTGATGACTGGATTTTGTCTTCCCCGTGGAAATTTCATTGGTCTTAATGAAGTTACCTTAACCTTTCTTTCTTTCTTGGTCTGCTGAACTCCGTGGGCTTGAGATGTAGAAAAACAGTGGCTCCATAAATTAGCTGCTCTGATCATAAAGAGAACTATGAGCCTGGGAGAAGTGATTTAAAATTCCTAACGAAAATTTCACTTGGGTGATCAAACCAAGAGCAGATGATTGCTATCAGTGCCACTGACCTTTCTATCACATTCATTTGTGTGAGACTTAGCTGTTGCAGTTTATATAACAGTAATAAAAAAGTTCACTAGAATTTGTTTTACAATGTTCTAGTAACTAATATTCTGTTAATTGATATCCTGGATGATTAATAAAACCAGCCTACAACATTCCATTTGAAACCTAGCACCCGGATACAAATTTCTCAGGTTCAGAGTGGTATGAAGACAAGGAATTTTCTAGAAAAAAAGTCATCACACATATATAAAAGACACTTGATGTGACTTTTACTTCCTCACATAAGGTACAGTGTTTTAAAATGTATCTTGAGATGAGAGATGTATGTAGTAGGAATTTGTCTACTGATCCAGTGTCTGCAAAGCCAGCCAGGAGACGTAATCAGCAGAGCTGGCTGAAGTATTCTGAGTGGGCTCCCAAATACTTCAAGTCAGAAAGTCTGCTGTGTCTTGCTTATGTAAAAGGTTTCTTTAAAAACGACTGCACTTGCCCAGAGGATGCAGCAAGTGACAGGAAGAAGCGGTTAGAAAACAGAATCAAGATTCTGTTTCCAAAGTGGGAAAAACAAGAGAAAATTCCCCATGAAAGCAGAGCAGACTAGGTTCCTATATTGTAAAATAATAGAAAAGTGTAAATGTATCTGGCTGCAGTGATGAGTAATGCAGGTGTCTTTCCTTCAGGACTGTGTGGAGACAGGCAGCACCCCTGCTTGGGACAGGCTCCAGTCAGGGCCAAAAGAGTGGCTGAAAGCTGGGATGAGGCAGGGAAGAAAAAAGTTCATTGAGGCCTGGCTGCCCAAGAGCAATGGGGGCTGCCAGCAGGACAGGTGGGCTGGTGGCACAAGCAGGGAGGAGGCATGATGGTGAAAAAAGCCAGTGCCAAAAAAGAGATGGATGCTTCCTGCACCTCACAGAGAGGCCCTCAGCTCCTGGCTGCCCACATGTGGGCCTGGCCATTGGGCCATGGCTGCTGGCAGTCCCAGCCAGAGGGGCCTGGTGTGAGGGCAAGGAGGGGCTTTCCCCAGGCATTTCCAGCCCTTTCTCCTCGAAAAGGTACTATTGAGTTTGGAACCAGCTTCACAACTCGTGCCTGCTTGGCAAAACGCCTTCCAGGACTCCTGTTAGGCAAAGGTGGATGTCTCAACACTAAGGGAATAGACAGGCTCTCTGCTGGGATCCCAGCGGGAATGTGTGATGAATGGCTTGGTGGAGATATGCCTCACATATTAACTCTCATAATTTAACCCGGCTCTCAGCATTGTCCCTGATGCTCATATCCCTTGGGATTTAGAAGGGCTGTGTCCCTGTGGCAGCAATGAGAGGACTCATTCTATGAATCAGACAGAGCTGAGTGTTTGCAACCACCACACCCACTGAAAGGAAAGAGAGCACAATTAGGAAAGGAAAGGGAAGGGGAGCACAATTATTGCCTCGATGATTAACTGTGTTAAGCTAAATATTAATATGCAACAAACGAGCGTTACTGGAAGATTATCTTTAGCTCTCATTAGGAAAAAGCTTTCACACCCTGGAAGAAGGGTTGTAGTAGCACACCTGTAACAGGAAAACTTGGAACCGGTAAAGAAAACCTGAAGGTGAGAAAATAATAAAAAAAGAGGAATTAAACCTATGACAGCATGCAGGTTTCTAGCGGCATACTCATGTTGTTTGGGTTTATGGAGGGGTAGATGTCTCTTGGTTTTCAGAGCTGTGCCTGCAGATCTTGTGGTGCAGTCGCAGGGTGTGAGCACAAGAGAGCTGCCACCGCCTTTGCGTGTTCCGCCTGTGGACACGGTTGGAGGCAGGTTGTGGAGGTGGTGATAGGAGTACCTGGTACAACTTTGCCTCTGCAGCTCAGTCCACAAAAGGAGCCTTTTGTTCACAGGCTATGTGTTTGCGGGGCTGTAAGGCATTTACAAGGTAGCTGTAGCTGAAAGGATAGCTATGGAAAAAGCCAGAGAGGAATGGAAGAGAAAGGTCGACAGGAGCAACAGCTTTTTAAGCCAGGAGGATTTAATAATTAAACAATAAATGCGGATTTCAAAACAATGATAAATGCTGATTAAAGAACCTACAGGAAAATGAATCTCCGGTGGCTGAGGATATATTCCCCTCAGCAATTTACATCTCACAGCTGACTTTCAAAAATCCCCTGCACATTTCGCCCAGTCTAGAAAGAGGAGTCTAAGATGGCTCAAAGAAATGAGCTTTGAACCACCACCTGTGGGTATGATCACTAAAGAAATGTTTCAGGCTCACAACAACCAAAAATTAGGTACCTTTCTGCACAAAACAAGGACCTCCACCTTGTTTAGTTGCTATATTCTCTGGTAATCAAATGGCATGTTGGCCTGAAGGGCCTAGAACAGAAATTCTTGTGTTTTGTAGGTGAAAGGTTTAGGCAGCCATCACGAGTTTCTGCTATTTACCCTTTTGACTATTTCATTAATCTGTGAAAAGCATGCTGTGTATTAGAAATGAAAACTATGTAATTAAAGCAGAATCTCAGGTAACTGACTCCTCTTTCCTCCTCTGCCTCCAACAGTGAGTAACACTTTGAACTGCTGTTGCACAAATGCCTTTGAAGCACAGTGCCTGTATTGTTAACAATGGCAAAAATCAAGTAAGTAGCAGGTAGTGGCTGTTCCACGAGCGATTAAGATTAAAACATATACACTTCACTTGATCCTCATCTATTCCAGAAAATCAGAGGCTAACAGAAGAGACTGTCAGCTTGCAAATTAAAGGGAATATTAAAAAAATGAGGCCCTTCAGCAACAAAAGACCAGTCAAGTGCAGCAGTGGGTGTGGAGAAAGAACAAAGAAATCTGTAACTGACTGTGATCAATTATAAATACCACTGCCATCGGACCAGCCGAACGTAGGGATGGCAGGATTGGTATTTATAGCTCTGAGAAGGGAATACTGTCCCTGTTACGATGGCTTTGCCATTGCGCCGGTCTCCCAAAAGCAAGAGGCTGTGGGTTTCTCTTTCCAAAACAACAAGCAGAATCTCTTCTAAAGCCCCATAGGTGTTATATTTGGTGTGGGCACTCTGCTGGCCGCTCCCCCGGGCACCGCTGCATGCCGGGTAAGCGCTATGCAGATGAGCCGTGGGCCGGGGGCGGGGGCTGCGCTGCCGCTCTTCCTCCCGGCAGCGGAGCTGGCATCGCAGCGGGTCTCTGGTGCGAGTAAAAAGGCCCCTCGCAGATAATCTTCAACGTGTGCAGCGTGCAGAGCTTACGGTGTGAGTTTACTGCGTGGACAGAGACAAAGAAGCAGCCTCACAGGTATAGCTGAACTCTTATGTTCTTCCAGCTGCGTCTGCTGCAGCTCGCAACGAAGAGCGCGCAGCTTTCTCTGTTCGAGAGGGGCTGCCGAAGCCTTGGCTCTCTGCTTCACACCACATCAGTGCTGCAAAGGAGGAGATGGAGAGGCCAGGAGCTAAACAGGCATGGGTGGGATCCAGATCTCAACAGCTACTAAGAAACTATTGTTGCGAAATAGAACTTTTATATAAAGTGTGAAATAAACACCTAAAAAAAAAAAAAAGTCGCGGTGAGGTTTTTTTTTGTTTGGATTTGTGTTCGTTTGGGGTTTTTTTCCCCTTTTCTGACAATGTTAGAGCCAAAGGGCGTCAGTGAAAAAGCAAATCCAAAAGGTAGCTTTTCAGAGAAATGCTGTCCTTGCAGACAAAATCGTCTGAAGCAAGCACTTCCTCCTGCCCCAGGCATTCCCACATTCACCTCCTCCTCAGCAACTACTTCTGCAGCAAACCCTCACACCCTGGGAGAAAGAGGCCTCCGTTTTGCAAACCAAAAACCTTATGTAATATGTGGAGGGTCCTTGTTAGTGCAGACCAGCTCAGCTACTGTTTAAAGTCCAAAAGAGCACAACTGCGAGGGCAGTGCACTACAGCACTGGGTGTAAAGGTTTTGAGTGGGACAGAGTTGATTTTATTCCTAGCACCTGGCACAGGGCTGTGTTTTGGATTTAGTATGAGAATAACACTGATAGCAGGCTGATGCTTCAGTTGTTGCTGTCCAGCACTTACTGTAAGTTACTTTTCAGCTTCCCATGCTCTGTCAGGGAGCAGGTGCCCAAGACTCTGGGAGGGAGCATGAACAGGAGATTGACCCAAACTGGCCAAAGGGATACTCTATAGCAGAGAATGTCATGTATTTATACTGAGGGGAGTTGGCAGGGAGCCTCTGATTGCTGCTGGGCAATGGGCTGGGCCTCAATCGGGGGTGGGGGGTGGGGGAGCAATAATGTGCATCACTTCTTCCCCCTGGGCTTTTTCCCTCTCTCTCTTCTTCTCATTATTATTATTTCAATTATTAAGCCGTTCTTACCTCAACCTATGTGTTTTATTTTTCCCATTCTCCCCATCCCAGCAGAGGGGTGGAAGGGTGAGGAGTGAGCAAGCAGCAGTGTGGTACTTAGTTGGCGTCTGGGGTTAAACCACGACACTGGGACAGGAGTTCTTCCACCTTCCAAAATCAGCATCTCACTCACTGCTGTTTCATTGTGCTGCAGTTCTCTTCATGTCCCCTTTCTGGTCACCTCAAAAAGGAGACCTTTTGAGCAGCTCCACAGTCTCTTCTGCTGACCTGCGTCTGAGCTCCTGAGGTCAGGCCTTTGGTTCCGGATTTCGCACCTGCAGTCCCACCCTCTCCCTACTGTCGACACATCTAATCTTGGAAAGCGATACAGTAGCAAATAGCAGTTCAAATGTTACCTTTTCAGCCCCAGAGCCCCCAGGAGCAATGAGGAAAGAAGGAATTGCCCCGGAAAATCTTCAGGAGCCTGATTTTAGATTCTCTTCAAGTGGCTGCGTGCACAGTAGCTCCCTGTCTCATCTCAGGAGTAGGGTTAACAATCCTGAAGAGAGTAAACATCACTCCTAGTGATTTCAGAGAATATTCCAGAGACTCAATTCAGCTTGATGTCTGTGACCTATCAGGCTTCTTTGGGCTATAAATAGTGAAAACACAGTCATTCCTTGCTCCAGAAGGAGAATAGAAAATGATGTTATTTTCAAAAATTTGGAATAATGTCTGAATTTCAAAATTTGGGCTGTTTGGCCTCTGCATTTATAGCACTATGCTTGAACCAGAGAAAAGTTTTAGGTTGGGGCTTTCCTGTAGTAGAATACTGGTATCCCGATGGCACCATAATTAACGGACAGATTTCTTCAGAACAGTGCTGCACTTTCATTCCAATATTCATTACGTACCAGAATTTTTATATTCTGAATCCAGATAAACCAGGAAGTGAAGAGTCAAAACGTCATCCAATTTGTTCTTTTTGAAGGCATAACATTCTGTTGTGCTTGAGACCCAGCAAGTTCAACCTGGGTCTGAGAAAGCTTAAAACAAAATGAGTAGGGGCACCAAAGCAGTGTCTCTTTCACGGGAAAGTAGTTTCCAGCCAGCAATAACAGCCAAATCTGCTGTCTTTGGTCTTCCTCCTTAAACTGAAAACATTATTACCTTTCCTGATTTATTAGAAAATTGATAGTGCTGCATTTTTGTTTTGGTTTTGGTTTGGTTGGTTGGTTGGTTGGCTTTTGGGGGTCTTTTGTTTTTAGGTGTTTTTTTTAATTTTGTTTTGTTTTGTTTTGTTTTTCTTTTTAGTCCTGCAGAGTTCTTTTTGGCTACAAAAACCCACTGAGCATAAAGAGAGGCAGGGGAAAAAAGTTTTAAAAAGAGCATGACATTGTAGAGAATCAGTTAAAATGCAATGCAAGGGATGCACAATTTGGAGCGATTCCTGAGATTATTTGCTACCTCTCTTTTTTGTCAAATAGTTTGGTAATGGTGCAAATATGTTTGGTTAGCGATTTGTTTATGCAATGCAGTCTGTTTGCACATGTTTTACATCAGTAATATTGCATCCAGGCTTTTTCAAACAAGTTCCTAATCTGACAACTACTTTTTGGACTTTATCACAGTTGGAATCCATTTCACTTTCTACTACTTCAAAATCCGCGGGGTTTTTTTGTGGAATTAATTTTCTTCAAAAAGTTGCAAAACTGGGCCACTCTCAGCTGTCTCTCAATGCTTTTGTGCCATTGCTACAGCAGGCTCCAGCAAGTGAATATGCATTGGAAGTTATCTCTTTTCCCCCTTAAAAGGGATTGTGTATTTTCCTTGAGTTTTCATGCACTTTTCTCATGTGTGTTGTTTTACAACAAGGCCCTACTTACCTTCACAGATACATCTTTTACCTATTGCTGAGATTTACAAGGGATCTTGCATCTAATAATCCCTTGTCATGGAAAACCCCCAAAATATTTGTAAACCCTGGCAGAAAATGGGAACCTTAAATCAGCCCACAGGGTGGTTCTGGCAGCTTCTTCTTTGCCCTCCTTCCAGCCACATCCCCCCAGGCCCCAATCTGGTATTATTTTATCACACTAATTAGATACCCAGCAGCATGAACTGGGCTTCAGAGCTAGACTCTGGGATAAGTGTCATCTTCTATACCACCTTTTATAATGTACACTTGAAAATAGAGGCTGGAGCCTTCCTACGTGTTCCAGAAGAGCCCATCTACAGTGGAGACCCACTCTGAATGTAATAAGACACATTTTTTTTAATAAGAGCTCAAGAGGATTTCTTTATGTGGCTTGTGTTAATTTGATTGCTGTGAAACACTGCTCTTCTGACTAGCCCTGTTGAATGCTGAGTTCTTGTCTCTTGTGGCCCACTCTCTCTGTGTTTAGCTGTGTCTTTAGAGACTTAACACACAGCCAAAATATTTGACATGTTAAGTCAGAGGGTTAATGTTGCTACAGGAACCTTTATGAATACTTACGTAAGGTTACTTTTAATTAGTTTTTACAGACCAAAGAAAAGGTGACAAAGATTCTGCAATGTGCTTCAAATACAGTGTGCTACACAGCACTTAAAAATCTATTGTCAGTGAAGGCATTCACTAAAATGATTTCGTGTGGCATTTCAATACATACTGTGGGCAACATTCCTAAGAGTGTTTGAGGAATGCAAGAGGACACATGATTCAATGAGCATCTTCACATCATCTTTACATCTGTCAATATAAAGAATGAGAGGTGTCTCCTTCCACTGCGCAGGAAGAGAAAAGTAACTTACGTTAGTCAAAGCATTTTCCTCATGAAAAGTAAATTCCTGAAAAGAAATGCTTGATGAGTTTTGCTGCTTTTAGCAAAAGATAGTATAGCTGGTATTTGTAAATCAGGATACTCATGCAAAGCACTAAGAACTAAAACTTCCTTGATTTCCATACAGCTGTAATCTATCAAAAGAAAATAAAGGAGGCAAATGACCCTGACAAGGGATTTATTCTGGATTTTTCTAAGTGAACTAATTTGGTAATAGGGCTGCACTGGGAGGAGATAAGGTCTCAAAACCATCTCTTTTCTCCTTTACCTTATAATTCCTAAGAGAAACATGGTTTGGTTGGGGGGGGGGTGTGGTTTTAGTTGGTTTTTGTGGTTTTTTTCTCAATGTCCCTGGATTAATAAAATTTATAAAGCATCATAAGTGTAGCCAAGAAGAAGTAGTAAAACCAGTGTTTGGTGATGAAAATTTCCCACGGATGGCTGAGCCTCCTGGCCAAAATCAACTGAATATTACAGTATGGCATTCATTTTCTCTGAAATAACTTCTTTTTGTTCTCTGTAACATAAACTCTATAATTCACTGCAGACTTGCAAGTGTCCACTGAAGACAAAGTGATTTACTGAATAACTTAATTTCTTGTGAGTGTATACTGCTTCTGCCTTCTTCCCAGGAGTTTCAATAAGACCATAACACTACAGAATTATCAGAAACCATATGTAGCAGCAGAACAATGGCTCTGCTGTTCTGCTTTTGCTTTGTGTCTATAAATGCAGTAGTAAATGGCAGGATATTCCAGAGATTGAAGAAGCAATCAGACAGGGACATGATGAGTTGGGCAGGGAATCTTTGTTGTTTCACGTAAGGGAAGAGCCTATTGATTGGCATCTATGTAATTAGAGATTTGAATACTACTTTTCAAGCTTTTCCAGACATGGGGAAAATTATTTTCTAATTTCTCTCTTTCTGTTTTAAAGGTACAGCGTAATTTAGTAAGATGAGTAAACTAAACATTAGAATTTATTAAGAGCATTAAATGCAGCAACAAGTTTTCCCACTGCTACAGGCAAGAGATCATGAGCAAAATATTTAAAGGCTTGTGATGTTCATGGTTATTAGCTACTTGAAAATGATCTTCTCAAGGATTAAACCTAATTTTATTTGCTTCTGTCCAGACAGCTTTAGGAAATGTCACCTGAAAATTGATTTCTATCAATTTCAAATAAAAAAATTATTTAGCTCTTTATTTCCTTCTGACAGACCTGGCCAAGTCCACTCAGAAATTTTTATTGCAGTTTAAACTGCCTACCAAGAAGTCTCTTGATAGTCTCTGTACTTCATCTTTCTAATCCAACCCATTCTTCCAAAGCTAAATTGATATTGCAATTTCCTAATTTATGATGTCGTGTCATCTTATCCAGGAACCGACAGATGCTGAAATCTTAATGCAGTAGTAATGTTCTGCCCTGTATAAACTGGTACATCAATTACATTCGTCATTTGGAACATCTCAGCTGAATTGCTTTGGATGGTTCTGATGAGAGAATAAAACTCTGTTGTGGTGAGAATAGGAATTTAAATTAAAAAAAGAAATGATTGGCAGGGATGCCAATACACTCATATTCCAAAATATCTCTGTTACAGCTAATAAAGGCTTAGGACTGTCCTTGAGAAGTGCTTAGTATGTCATGGTTTTAACTTAGTGTTTCAAATAATTTTCACTATCAGTACTTAGCACTCAGCTGACTTTCAAGTTAAAAAAAAAAGATGCCTCTTTGCATTTATTGTTTATTTATTTATTTACTGTTTTATTAACACTACATGTTGCAACTAAAGTTGCCACCTTCTGACCGTATACAAACAGTTCAATGGCTTATGGCAAAGCGTTGCTTAGTCAAATCTCATTTGGCTGCAGTGTCAGCTGAAGTCCTGATCCAGCAAAATATTTAAATACTGGCAGGACTGTAAGCATGCAGCTATTCCTTTCAGTTTTGAAAATATTGTGCACGAGCTTAATCCTGAATCGAGGCCTAATAATGTTTCATCTGCGCTGGTTGTCTAGACTCCGTTACAGATGTTTTCCCGCAAAGGCTTTGGCATGTTGCATATTTGTGCTGCAAGTGGAAGCCAGACCTCCTCTTGCTGTGTTCACAGCATCCCTCCCCAGAGGATTCTTCTCCTTGCTGTTTTCGCAGCATCCCTCCCCAGAGGATTTATTTTCCCTCCCCAGAACCACAGTGTTAGGAAAGGCCCAGGCTTAGAGACACAAGAAAATTAGGATAATTCAGTCCTCAGCAAGCAGATGTGGTGTATTTCCTAAATTTTGTATGCCTGAATGTCTCGGCAAAAGTCGGTCCCAATGAGTTCCTGAGTGGCTGTAATGTAAACAAACCAAACATAGCTCTTAATTCTCCTTTCTTCTTATCTCACCTGCAGCTTAAGTTTATTGTTGACATCAAAAATAAAACATCTGGTATTCTAGAAACGTAAACAACACCTACTTTCTACACTTCAAGAAAGCAGTGTGGAATATGAAAGCAGTTTATTTTGACAGACCGCAGTGCACTAGGAAGGATTCAAATTTTAGAAAGATACTAATATGTTTTTGTATCAGGGGAAAAATAATAATCAGTATGCTACCCTTAAAATAACAGCTTAATTTTAAAAGTTTCTATTCTAAGGAGTCAGTCAAGGCTAATGAAGAAATTTAATATTAGCTGAAAGCCCCTGAGAAAGATAAAGTCACGTGATCCTCGAGAATGTTCTTTAATAAAAGGCATTGAATAGCATTGGCCAAGCACATACTCACACATTACTGCATATATTCAAGCACAAGTAATGTTTATGTTGCTACAACACTCAGGAATGACCTAAGGAGGCCTCATTTGGATTCAGTTCACTTTTTTAGTAATGTAGACTGTTATCCAAGTTTGAGCCAGAGATTCTTATTCTGAAGATTTTCCTTCCAGACTTTCTTTCCTTATATTGTAAATATTATTTTTTTTCCGGATCAGTTACATTAAATTGAATGAGAAGTTGAAGTTCCTTCTGAGTTTCAGGATTGTGATTTCTGCTGTCTTGCACCACTGTTGCAAGGGGGAAAAAAAAGCCCCCAAAACTTTGAGATATTGGATGTGTTTTAGACTGCTAATCATGAATTATTTTCTTTTATGTGTTTTTGTTTCATTTCCCCCCCTCCCTAGCAAACACTACCTGACACTCAGCTGCTATGAGGACAACCAGGTTAATTAAATGAATATACCCAGCTCGTTCTACTGACAGTTGGAAGTTTTCATTAATTTTACGTGGTGGCCCCTGGATCTTCCTGACTTCTGGAGAACAGTGTAAGGAATTCTTATGTTCTTAAATTCTTATGGTTTGAGGAATTATCTGACTAAAAATCACTGGAAAAAAATCAAGATGTGTCTGGGAAAACAAAGATATTGAGGAACAAGCAAAGTTTTTCTCAGAGATCTGCAGAGAACATTTATCTGGTACGATAACTCCTAATCCATGCAAATAATCTAGAGACCAGTTCCTACAGAAGCAGGCAAGAATCTCTAATAGATAAAAAGATTTTTTCCCAATCATCAGCTTTTTGTTTGTTTAAAAAAAATCATCTTCTGTGCAAGATAATTACCCACATAAATGCCACGTGAGTATTGTACCCCTGATATTACTTTGGTCACAAAGCCAGATTTATCACCTCTATTTTTAGGTAGTCTCCTTTATTGACTATTATGGCCCAAATACCTAGAATCATGGAGTTATTACTTCTGCCAAAGAACCACAGAAACTTGGAAATTCCGTGCTCCTTACACCATACGTAGAACTTTTATGCATTTTTGTTGCAGAGGCAAGTGTACCACGTAGTGAATTTTTACATTGTGTAAAAATCACACTGGCTGGTGCGATTCGGCAGTGGCAGCCAAGAGTTTACCTGGGAAGCACCAATCTCAGTATAACTACAGATTGATAGACGTAACCAGCAGCTGTCACCCTGTTAGGAAGAGCAGGTCTCTAGAAAGCTTTAAAAAGACCAGTCAAGGTTAGCAGTGGGGTGGAATATAGAAAGGTTAGTTTCACTAACAGTAACAATTTCTGTGGACCCACTACCATCGGACCAGCCGGTGACCTCGTTGTCCTGGCGCTTATATAACTCTCTCAAATTGCTGTTCCACTCTTGTTAGGATGATCTATTCAACCTGATACAAGCGAAGAAGATCATTAACGGAGAGTATACGCTTTGTGCCATGAGCACCGGTAAACCACGTCCCTGTCCCTTCTCCACATTTCTTTGGCAGTTCAGAGAGCAGAACTAATCCTTGGCTTGCAACAAATTTGCATGATGGGAAATATAAGCAAATGACTGACTTGTAAACTCTCTTGTCTGTGCTGTGGAAACATCGTTTGCGTTGGGCGAGTATCGAGAGAGAGGTTTAGCTACCGAATTAAAAAGAATACAGGCTGCTCTGAAACCGCTGAGGAGAGACGGATTTTGTGGGGCTCGTTCTACTTTCTGAGCTCTTCCGCGTATGATTAAGAAGAAAAACTGACTCCGCGAGCCTGCTGATGAAATGCAGCAGATGGCAGCAATGCACAAAGGAAACGTGGCCCTCGTCTTATCTCGGGATTACTCTGAGCGCACAGACTTCACCCTTCCTCATACCGACTGCCTGGCCCTAAAGCTACTGAATGTCTCCCTTTTACGGGTCTGGATCTCAACTCGCTCTGGTCTATTTGTCAGCAAGTGTTTTAAATCAAGAATCAAGACAGGAAATTCAAAGCTGAATGCCTTTACAAGTTCAAAAGAACGCCACTGAGAAGTTGTCATTATAAATAAATAAACCAAAGAAAAAGAGCTGCTGATATTAAGGCACACCTACTCGGAAAAAGAATGTCATCGTGACTTCATTTTAGTAACATTTTTTAAGCACCTGTGCTAGCAGAATCTAGCTGTGCTAGCTTATCTGTGAAGCAGATAAATTCAATTTTATGGCTTTTAAAAAACAGTACTTCATGGATTCATGCCTATTTGAAAAAGAGTAGTACAGCTAACCTCAATGCTGTCAGTTACAGAATTTAATCACATATTTCCTGCAAAAAAGTAAAATAATTTTCAGCAAAATGGGGCAAATCTTACAGAGAAACATAAAGTATTACTGACGTGTGTCGGGAGATTATTACATAATTTTTAGAAATATTTGACTGAAAATGAAGGGAGAAAAATAAATTCTCCTTTTGATGCCACTTAGAAGACCTTCCTAGCAGGGAGGTGTCCAAAGTCATTTCCACTCCCGGTTTCCATGCTGTCCCTCCTCATTCTGTATTCTGTCTGATTGATAACTCTGGGCTCCAACTCACAGCTTGCACTGGAGCAGTGTGTGACCCAGCTTTATGTTACAGACAGATTTAGAAGAATTAGCTGAATGATGCTGCATCTGATTTTCAGCCACTGCTGGAGAATGTATCAAACCTGAGATCAGCGATGCACTGCATTTAAATGCTGGGCTGTGAACTGTAACAAGAGGGCTGTGCCCACCCTGGTGATTTGGCTGTGGAGTGGAGAGAGCCAGCACTGCCGAAGGTGATGAGCTGCAAGGTGGCTTTGACATCAGTTGTCAGGAATCGTGAATTAAGGGCTTATGGATGCTCAGATTTCAGCCACTCTGTAGCTGCCTTTTCAACTGCCCGTGGTTTATACCCTGGCAAATCTCACAGCACCACTATGATCTCACTGGACGTGGAGACATTTGTTTTCAGTGCAGGAGTGCCCGAAATTCTCCATAGAGGGATCCCTGTGGCCTGCCCCAGAAATAAAACTATCACCAATATGTCTCCAAAAAAAAAGCACAAGCATGGCTTTGAAATCAGGAGCTAGGAAGGAAATGGGTTAACTGTATATACTGTAGTTTTCTGACCTCTTTCGCCCCCTGATTTTATCTGTGTTAAGGATGGAAACAAACTGTTGTGAGCTGGCAAAGCCCAGGCAGCACCTAATGGAGGATACTGAAGCTCCCTCGCTTCTCCCCAATGAATCTGCCCTTGATTTTAACCATGAAGTCAAGAAATGAGCTTTAAAAGAAAAGGCAGATGAGATCCACTGTTCATTGCAGCTCTCATTAAGAAGCACGCACGAGGAGTTCATTTTCTCTCCCTGCCTCTCTTCAGCGTTCCTGTGGCCCAACTGCAGGGTTTGCTTTGACTTTTCTCTCTCTTGGGAATGCCATCAGTTACCAGTGTCTGAGTAAAGTGCCTTAACACCTGGAAATGAAATCAGTTTTTGTTACTGTATTTCTTGAGAAGATTTTTTTTTTCTTAAGGTAGAGTGATTCTTCTTTCTCTTTTTTCAGTGGCCAAGAAAGTAAATGAACTGAAAACAAATTAACAGTAAATAAAAGCTTAGTTTTTTTTCTTTTTAAAATGGCATCCAGGATTTTTTGCCTCAGCCAGCCAACCCCTCTGCACAGTAGACAAACTGATTAAAATCACTAGATGATAACACTCATCTCCTGCAAGCCAGTGGCAACTAAGATATGCTAACAGAAACTATGCTGCAGGTAGAACTTATGACTACAGAGCCCATTTTCATTGGATCTATCAAACCTAGTAGCAGCAATACCTAGAATTAAGTTTAGGCAAAAATATTTTGATAGAGAGAAGCTGATCTGGAATAGTCCTGCAGAATTCAATGCCTTTCAGAAGGGAAACAAGCAGAGCCCAGTTCCAGAGACTTCAATGCAGAAAACCAAGTGTCTTTTCTGTCTGGCTGGCATCAGCTCCGCTCACTGACAGCTCAGCTCATTGTGGAGTGCGACACTTTCCTTTTCACAATAAAAAAAAAAGGTGTTCTTAAAATGAGTCTTACTTTTCACATATCTACATATTGGTTGCGATTCGTCAGAAAAGCAATTTCTGGAACAAACTAGTCAATGCAAATGAAAGTAATTATTTCATGACTCTAACAATAACCTGAAGGCCAGCCTGTTGGCATCCCATCTAATTACTTCATATAACATCTTTTATTCTTAGGGGGTTATTTCCTTAAAAATTTCACTGTAATGTTATTCACATTTAGAGAGAGGCAAAGCTCTAATTTCTGCCACTATTGTGATGGATGTAAAGCAATAGTACTGGCTGTGAAATAAATTAATTGAAATTATGCACAACCCTGTCTTGTTCAGACCTGTATTCAGAACGAAAATCTAAGCATTTATGTAAAGTCATCTACAGGTTTCACCTTAAATAAAACAGCAACTCTTTAGCCTTTACAAAAAAGATGTTACTATACCATGAGTATCAAACAAACATAGAGAAGATATGAAGATTACTGACATAACCTCAGCTATCTTGGATATATCCTTAACATAAAATTTAATCTTCCCATTTTTTCCAGCCAGCGAGGCATATAGAGTATGATCTGCTGCTGCTGGGCAGAATGCTGAGGTACATCAGTGTTAAGAGAAAGTGCTCTTCCCATATTTTGGGGGTTTTAATTTCAAGTTATGCCTGGAACTTAACTGTAGTGTCCTTTTATGGCCTATTTTTTATTTTTATGAGGAGTATTACACGATGTTTTCTCAAAAACTCCAAACTGATTATATTCAAAGAGGTATCTGAGACAAATTCGTAGTCTAAATGCTTTCAATTTTTTTTTAAACTTCTATAAAAAATTCTTATATGGTAAAGCAGAAATGATCTGCCAGTGATAAGCCATACTGCAGAGTAGGTTCTCTGGATCATTCAGTGTGTATAAAATAAGGCAGAGCTCAATTTCCTCTGCAGATGAATGCAGAGATATTAGAAAGGATAATTACAAAAAATGGTGACTCAAAGAGGGAGAATATATTCTCTTAAAAACAGCAAAATACCAAAAGGACAATAAAACCCCCCAAACAACGAAACAACAAATGTCAAGTTAAAAAAAAAAAGATCCTAGAGTATACAGTCTTCTTGTAATTAAAATTATTTATTCCTCCTCTGCAGGAAGCAGGGAAAGAAAATAAAAAACAGGAAACACATTGTCTTACAAGAGTTTGTTCTGTGGGTGCAGAAGGTACACATCATGTAGAAATTTTACCTGCTTATTTTATTACTGTTTTAACTGTTTTACTTTAAATCATGGCATGTACCATTTATACAGGCTTAAACAGAATATTAATTAGAAGTGACAGTTAAGCCTGAATATAAATCAAGATGTTAAGTGAGTAGTCTCAGTGGACATTTATAATTAGCATTTGAATGTATAAATAGATATTAATTGCAAGCGAAGAACTGTAGAAAAATCTACAGTTTTGAGTATGCAGGGGGTTGGATTTTACTTGACTGTCTTCACCCATGCGACACACTGGGATAAACACGGGTGCTCTCGGCTCACAGTCTCCCCGAACCCACAGCGAGCAGATTTTCTTCATGTTCGTCAAGACAATGACTGGGGTTCTTTTTCTCAGTCAGTCA
>VZRR01009913.1:799614-818969 GCA_013398015.1 Oreocharis arfaki | reverse complement strand
AAAAAAAAAAAAAAAAAAAAAAAAAGAAGGTCTGGCTGGGATTCCCTTGACCCCGAGATGCTGGGTGGCCTTTTTACAAGCCCTGCACTGAGCGCAGCTGTGCGTGTGCCAAGCGGCATTGGAGCGACACGTTTCTACAGCGCCCAGCTGACTGCGCCCCGAGCAGGACGCGGCACGGGTGCCCGAGCCTCGCCTCGCAGCGTCCCTGCCACCACACGGCCCTGCCTGCTGGGGCCTGACAGCGACCCCGGCACTCCCTCTGCCTCGCCTGCTGCCGCTCGTAGGGAAGGAATCGGAATTTAAATGGCGATTTCATTAGGGAGTCGTAAGTCTCAGTAAAGCCCAGCTGACTCTCCGTCAGCTCTGCAGCTCTGTAAGTGCTAACAAGTAGTTAAGGGTACAGTTTTGTCGGCAGTACAAGCATGCAAAATTCAGGGAGAGATGAGATACCTCATGTAGTAAAATAGCATTTTTTAATATTTGGAAAACAAATAGTTAAAAACCTTTATATTGTCTAAATATCTATATTATAAATACAGTATTCTAAAACTAACATTTTTGTTATAATTACAAACATTTTAACTGCTTTTTTTGGAAACTACTATTTTTCTAAGTAGAAACCTGCTTCCCAATCAATTTTTTAACACTGCGTTTTTGTCTGCACTAACAGAACTCAAACTAGAAAATAACACTATTATTAATTTAAACCCTTGTCATTATTACCACTGCATAACTTGCAGTAATTCCCCATATATGCTAAAAATTCTACTTAGTATAGAAGGAATAGATAATAATAATCTGCTTCATTTTCCTGCATAAAACAGTAGCCAAAAATTATATGAAGCCGGTCTGAGCATTTGCATTCTCACATATATCTAAATTTTACTTTCATTAGAAAGAGATACAAATAACAATAGGAAAAAAAATTAAGTGCAGTGAGCTGCGAATTTTCGTCATCATCATTGCTATTACTACCACCACTACTACTACTACTACTACTACTACTACTATTACTGATACTACTATTATTTTTGTAGGGAATATTGGGCATTAAAAAATCATGTTGGAAAATCAAAATAATTTTTTAGCTAATAGTTAGGCTAATTTTTAAGCTAATTATGTTTCTGATGTTCTGCCAGCCAAGGTTTATGAGGTGTTTTACGAAAGTCTGCATTTCATCTGTATTCTCTGGCAAAAAAATAAAGAAGAGGTGTAAAAACTGTGAATTGTTCCGAAAGCCAAATATGTCTGGGAAAGTGAAGAACAAACCCAAAGCCTCTTGACTTGCATCCATCTCCTTTGTTGTGTCAGCAATGAAAGAGAGCACCAGTGAGAGACGAAAAGGATACGTAGGCTTTACATTTCTATGAGTGGATTTGAACAGGAGGTAATAGTGGAAGAGTGCTGGAACTTATTTTCTTTATGCTTGGTAGATAACCCGGTGGTTTTCCTAAAGCCCATCAGCACAGACATATTATCAACTAGAGAAAATGAGACCAAAAGCAAAGAGAAAATATTCAAGCAGTGCTATACCCCACAAAGT
Organism: Oreocharis arfaki; assembly: GCA_013398015.1. NCBI lineage: Eukaryota > Metazoa > Chordata > Aves > Passeriformes > Paramythiidae > Oreocharis > Oreocharis arfaki. The sequence goes on along the minus strand of VZRR01009913.1, from coordinate 817,426 downwards.
AATCCCCCAAAGTCTGAAGCGCTACTAAGATGCTTTATTTAGGACAGAAGTCTTCAAGGTATTTTCTAGCTCGTCAGGTCTAACAGTGGCTACCACAAGCACTATTTAAACCCTAGCTGACTCCATAACTCTTTCTCCTTTTGCATATTTACAGCCTACTCAACATCTGAATGCCTTCTGCTCCCCTTTCCGTGCATACCCTCTTTTCTCTGGTTTTCACTGATTTACACTCAGATGTTTGGATTTCCTTCTTCTTTTCCACACTGACTTCCTGGCAGGGATGCAGAGAAATCCCTCCCTTCCTCCTGCTGCTTACTTCTCTCTTTTGTCTTTAGCTCTTTTTGGTTGCACCAGGGCAGCTCTATTTCAGGGAAAGCCCTGCATATCATTTAACACTTCAATGTATTTGAGGAACACCAGAGTCACTTGAAAATGCAGAAACATACTGAAACGCTGGAAATCCCCAGCTACATAATTAATTCTTAAATGTATATTTCTACCAGACAAAACTTACCTCAGGTGGCTTTCCTTGCACACCTTGCAGCTGAAGTGACATCTCAGTTATCTATGGGCTCACTAAAGCAGGGGTTACTTCACATTTACCTCAGAAAAGAGTCTCATGATTTATTAAATTAAGTCATTTACTGCTAAGTAGAGTTTTATTCCACCAGTTAAAGACAGACGTTATTTAGAATTTATTTGCATTTGTACTAAATTAGAAACTGGACTGCTAGTTTATCTACTTACTATAAAAACAGGGCCTATAATAAATGTCCTTTTCTGTTTATACCTTCACTGATATATACGGGTACACAAAAGCATGGCTTCTGCTAAAAATAACTTCTCTCTCACATTAAGACCCAAGTTTTGATATTGTTTCCTGATCCCCTAAAAGTATGCAACTTTCCTGTCTTCTCCTGATCACTTTGGGACTAGCAGAGATCTGGGCAGGTCTCAGCATCTGATGCCCAAAGCCTGGGCATGTGAGTAAGGTACTGGCTGGCTCTTCCAATAGAAGAGGTGAAGGCAAACAGTTGTGATTGGTAACTTAGAAAGCAAATCAAATGGTAAATACCTCTTTCATTTTCCAACAAAATCTGACAGTCTACAACTGTTTTAAACCTGCTGCACAGCAAATGTGTGCTTCATACTGCAAATAATCTTTACAGTTCATACACTTCATAAAATATCAAAGTTGACCAGCTGTACTACAAACATCTCCAACCCTTTCTGGTCTATTATACATTTTATTGCATATTTTGAATGTGTATGCAACATATTGTACCAAAAAATAGGGGCTGGTTCCTTGTTTCAGGCCATAGTGCAATCACATCATGGCGGTCCTGAAGGTCTCGTTGACTTGCTAAGCCTGACCCGCAGGACTCAAGAGCTGATTGTGAGGATACTCAGGCAAGAGAGAAAAAATAATGTGTGGATTTATCTATGCTCAGGTAAGCTTAAATAAAACACACCAGAAAACTAAATCGGGGAGAAGTAACTGGAAACAAATGATTAGAAAGGACAGTAATTAAATAAAATTAGAAATCAGTGAAAAGCATCAGCAATTCTAAAATTGTATTGATCATCCTCATTTAACCGTAGAACGAAATACTTCATGACAGCATCATACAGTCTGACAAAATCATAACTTTCAAAGTTTCAGACCAGATTGGTTTTGTAAATTTTATTTTTAATCATAAATGCTGCTCCTCTTGACTCTTCCTGTGGCACAAAGCAGTATGTGTGTGATTTGCACAGGCATGATAAGCCTGCCAGGAAATGGGTCTAACAGTACAAAAGCACTTGAAGAGATTAGTATACAAAAAAATTTGTCAAATGGTAAATGCTACTAAAAATGCTTTTATTCATACCTTGGAAGACACTATTGCTTGCTATCCAAAAAGCTTAAATTAGTTAATACTTATAAAACAGGTGTAGGTATTAATACCAACCACTTAGCCAATAAACCCATGAAATCCTTGGATGAAGAGAAGTGTCATATTCTCACAATATAAAAATTCCTACGAAATATCAAGGAATACAAATATTTTATATTGGACACGGTATGCTCATCATTTTGCAAATTTTGGTATTTCAGCTGGTTGATCTCCTTCAAAAACTGCAGCATTTGGAAAAAATCCAGAAAATTACTAGGATTGTTCCATTTACACAACATTACAGTTTTATTGAAGCAAGGCAGATACCAATAATTAAATTAAATTTTGAAAGATGCTGAACTAAACTGCTGCATCTATTAGTGTGTTCCAGTAATAAGGAGGCATACAGTGCTTTACAGAGTTTGTCTTGGTGTCCTGGACTAACAAATATATTGCTTGCTTATTTTTTAAAAATAGGTTTTGTAATTAGAAATAAGCTGCCCTTTTTATTACAATTACAAAGATATGCACACTTACAGAAAATGTTATTGACCTTAAGGATAGAAAACATGCATTATTTTTGGTCATTCCCAGTGTTAATATTTTGGTCTAATCCATTTTAGATCTCTGGCAGACATTATTTCCTAAATCAGGACACTAGCAGCTTATGAGGTAGGATCACATCTCACCGCCACATGCGATGCTAAATGAATTTAAAATCAGACTCTGATTTCATGACAGCATAAACTTGAATTTAACACTTAGACCAGCACTGCATGCAAACCACAATGGCCACTGCAATTTGAAACACCAACCCAGTATAAACCCTCTCAATGTTTCAAGTGTGTTGATGGCCTTGGATGAAGAACTTTGCAGTGGCAGGCTTTAGTGCCAGACCAGAGAGTCCCTCTCTGAACTGCTCTGACCTTGAGGTGTATTATGGAGCCTCTGTTTCACCATGGCTGATGCAGAGCCTGCATAGAAAACAGTGTCAGAACAGGCACAGCTTCTCAGTAAGCCAACAGCACCGTGATCACAGGCCCGTTCACCTGGGTTGAGCATGTGCTCGTGGGGACAGCGCAGTGAACTGATGAGGGAGTGATGGCTGGGGAACCACTGCTTTACCAAAATTTATACTCAGTTCAACAGCTGCTTTTCTGAAAATAAGATTACAATCTCAAGTGTTTGCAAGTCTTCCTGCAGCCTCTGTCAAAAGATTGCAGTACTAGGGAAAAAAAATTGTTTATGCATTTTTTACATACAGGGAGGGAAAAAAATGAGGCCGACAACACAATTTGTCTTGGGGTAAATTTTGCAGGGCAGATGTTCTCTGTCCTACTTGGTTTTCAGCCACGACAAACAGATTTTTAATATAACAGAAAAGTGAAAAAATATCCTGTGAAATTGCAGAGTTCTTTCTGCAGTCCTATATTACCTCTATGTTGCATATATTACATATGTCTAAAGTCTGATGATTCCTAAAGAAGTCACAACAGGGACCTCTATAATTTTTCAATTACACCCAACTATCCACTTTTACACTCATATTTGATAGTGTATATATATTATTGATTTTGTATGGTACTGGGACTAAGTCAGTCTGAGCATTTTTCAACCTACCAAAGCAGCCTCTACTGATGATACGATCTAAATTTCGGCTACTCAATAACTGAGACTAAATCCTCTTCTGATCCCTCCTTCTCCTACTTTGTGGATAGCAAGATCATAGGCTTTAGTTTTCTTTTCTTTCAATAAATGTGAATTCTAGCTGTTCTTCCTCAGGGAAGAAAAGATGAAAAACAGAATCGTACTTCTGAAATGAAATAGAAAAAAATGTATTGTTATTGGTAAATTGGTGTATTCCATAGCTTACATGCATTGTAAAAGAAACTGACTCCTTTACACACAGATCAAGTTTTGAAATACACAGGTAATTAAAACTTTTGAAACTATAGAATGATGCATAAATGGAAAACAAAGTGCTCTTGTACAAATTCATACATTACTAATCCCATGGGAAATGACCGGAGTTCATAAGCATTTTAACTGCCATTGGTTATGGACAATGAATACTGAATGGCCGAAGAACAGCCACTCAAGGTCTCTACTTGCTTCTGCAACCTGCATTTTTCTTTACTCAGCACTCACAGCAGACTAGCACAAGAAGCTTGGGAGTAGCTGTTAATTTGAAACATTCACATTTTCGAGGCAGGCTTATTTGCAAGCTAGGTTGCAAATACAGCTCTAACATACGACTTTTTCTTCTAAACAGATCAAAATTATGTGATTCTCGGCACAGGAAGTCAGGACTGTGAGTAGGTTTTGGAATCAGCAGAGCAGTGTTCCTCCTAATGTAATTGGGGATTTTTTTTACATGCTATTTCTATTGGTCCTTTCAGTCAAACGAAATATCCACTATCAAATTCAAAATAACAGTAAATAGAAAAGGTTCAGATGTTTCCTCCCTTAAAAAAATTAAACAAAACCAGGGACCACACTTCCCCCAGGGGCCACCCTCCTCCCCAATATCTTCCTATAAACATACAACATGCACTGGACTAAACCAGTTAAAGTCAAATTCTTCATATATTTGGCATTGTAAAATATTGGTGAACAATCATATTATAAACAGGCCTCAGAAAGATTGTTAACCAGTTAACTCAGGTCTCAAACATTTATTTATACATTATTGTGTTTGAAAAATTGTTCAGATAATAAATTGCCAAATACCATACTTTTTAAATGAAGAACATGTTAATTAATAAAGATATTTCAGCAGTCCTTAGAAGGAAGCTCCTTCAGCAGAGAAGTCCTGGAATTCCTCTCTTTGTTAGTAACTTGTTGGATGTCGCTCACTTTGGGCTGATGAGTAGAAGGCAATTAAAAAGCCCAAATCTGACAGCACGGAACTGTTCTCTAATTCACTAATGCAGGATGTTAGCAACCACGAAATACAAATATCAAGCTTTTACAACAGTATTAACTTGGTCACAATATATATCTGGTTTATTTTACAGCACACATTAAACAGCAGCAGTATAGCAATTAATGTATTCAGTTAATTTTATTAGAGTTTCATTTTATTATTAAGCAAAGGCCTAATCACATTTTTCCAAAGAAGTGTGGGCAGTTTACTTGGTTTGATCCAGACGTTAGTCTCTTTTTCTCAAAAATTGTGAAGTTTCTTCAGTTTGAGAGGGGCCACAATCTTGAATAAATGTAACAAGGAGATCAAGAGGAGAAAACCGTCTTCATTCCGTATGGCATTGCTGACATAAGAATATTAACTTTTGCATTTCCTGACTTCTTACATTTTAACTAGGTAACTGTATGTGTGCATGAATGTAGGGCTCCACTTATTTATTTTTGCATGCAATTACCTAAGTTTGATGGGTTTTTTTTAAATAAGAAGGAAAGCGAATAAAAACACAAAGCCTTCTGTTTATGCAGTCTAATGAAGCTGATTTGGAGCTTTTGATGTGGTATTCTCAGTGTGCTGGGTAAGGCACACAGGGATAAGTGTTTCTCAGCTGTGCAGTTTAGAAAAGCCCTCTGAACAGCCAGTGTCCTCTGGATACAGCTTGAATCCCAGGATTAACAAAGTTTCTCTTTACCTGCCTTCATACAGTTTCTCAGGAAAACACTGGGCATACTACAAATAATTGTATGTATGAGCTGCAGCTCTGAGAACATGCAAAAAAGCGCGGATCTGAAGCTGTTCACACTGGACGTTCCTGCAGCATCGTACAAACGGGTTTTAATGATGAAGCTTCTGTAGCAGTTTTCTTGTCCCTTGAGCCTATACACGGAGAATGGCAGCAAGAGCTGGTGAAATAAATTTGGATACTCATAATATGTGTCAATGAGCAGCTGTCAAATGACAGCAGTTCTTTATTATTGATCCTCTCTATCTTCACAGTGATGTGAACTTCTTGACCTGCGAGAGGCACTTTGTGAAAGAGGGGCTGCAACAGAGTATGTGATGTGCAAAGCCTACGCATTCAACTTCCACGCTCTGAGGGAGCACGAGGAGAATTCTGAATAGGTTACATGGAGTATGGGCTAAGAAGGCGGAAAAGTGCAGCACTTCCAGATGGTAGTCCATTATCTTTAGTGACCTCATGCACAAAAGTATTCATGAGGTTCTCCTTTCATGCTGGCAATACTATAAGGCCAAATATAAAATACAGAATTAATCATTCCAATTTTGATTTATTTTTGTCTGTTAGTCTAGTTTAAGGAACAGAGCGCAGTCTGATAGCTTGTCACCAGAGGAGGAAGTGACATGTTCTGAAGAGGCCCCACTGCATAATAAATGATCAGAAAGAGAGAAGCAAAATGCCCTGTTTACTGGTGGGTCCTGTCATATTGTAGGGAAGCATCAGAGATGGAGAGCAGCTGTAGAGAGTTCCCTGTGACAAGTCACAGAAAATGCTGAAGGAGAATGCTTGCAGATGCGAAAGCTATCCAGCTGGCTTTAGGCATTGCTGAATGAGGGAAGTGGCCAGCATTTTATCTCTACACGGACTCACGGATACTGAAACACGCCCTGTGAGAGCGGTTGCAGTGATGGAAGCAGAACAACTGGCAGCACGGCCATTGTGGCATTGACACTGCTGTGGCAAAGATACTGCTGCCTGAGCGGAGAACCTGTGTTCGAAAACACATCATGCAGATGCTCAAGGATCCAAGAGTTGGGGAAGAAAATCAGAATAACCAGGAAACAGATTAGGCTTCTAAGAATAAAGTGTCTCAGGTGGATCTGCATAGGCAACATAAGTTCTAGCTCAGTGGGCCCATGATACCTTGGGCCATCAAGGAAGGGATGTAACACACAGATGGGCTCAGGACCAAGGGGTGGAATTTGTCCATGGACACTCTCACAAAGGTTATCCATGAATGTGAAACATGAGCTGCAAACAAGCAGGACAAGCTTGTGTGGAGGATGGTGTCTGCAGTATAAATGTGGGAGGCCCTGGCAGATTGGCAGTAACACACTCTCACAAACCCACCAGGACCAGGGCCATGTGCTTGCAGTGGTGGAAGCTGCCACTGGATGGCCGGACAGAGATCCTGCGTCCCGTGCCACTGCCCAGAACGCTATCCTGGGCCTTGAAAAGCAAGGCTTATGGTGACATGATACCCCAGAAAAAAAAGTGAGTAAGACAACAGGACTCATTTCTGAAAGAACTTCAAAGACACCTGGGTTAAAGAACGTGGCATGGAGTGGCTGTATCACATCCTCTATAACGCACCAGCCTCCAGGAAAATCTACTGATGCAATGGACTGTTAGAATAGAAACAGAACAATGGGTGGTGGGACCTTCAAACATTGGGAGACACTGATCACTGCTGGGAGATGGGCTGGGCATCAAGCAATAGGGAGTGAACAAATATATTGCCCACCAATTATTTCTCTTGTGTTTTATTCCCCATTCTCTCTCCTTTTCACTATTATTATTATTATTACTTATTATTATTATTATCATCATCACTATTATTATCAACTTTATTCCGATTATTTAATTGTTATTAACCCACGGAGTTTATCTTTTTTTCCACTTCTCCCCATCCCACCAGAGAGGCAGGGGAGAGTGAGCAAGCCACTGGGTGGTATTTAGCTGCTGGCTGAGGTTAAACCATGACATAACTTTATTAAGCAAATGCTCTTCTGTTAACCTCCATGACCTGTGGCAGATGTCAAGCCACAGCCCGACTGTGACCTTTTGAAGATCTGCAAGAATTACATGCAGACAAGCATTTGCTTGCTCTATGGTGTAACATTGCCCTTTCTTATCTGAAAAGTTGACCTAGCTGTGGGCAAGGTTTCTCTCTCCATATATTTGGTCACCCAAAATAAATATGGCATGATTTAACTCCTACTTACCTTCCAATACTGTATTTCAAAATTGCACTCAAATTGCCCAATACAGAATGTACTTTGAAAATAACTTAAATGTTTCACAAGTAAGTTTCCACTCTAACAATCATATCTTGAGATCTGAAGCCTCCTTTTCTCTTGGCATGAAAAGCACTTTAAAAACATTCATTAATCCCATCCTCATCTTGAAAATGTGAGAATTAGCACATGCAAGTGTAGTTGCAAAAAACCACAAAGTAAACTAAAGGAAGAGTAAATCACATCTGTTCCCTGAACCATCTACTCGTCACACCTCAAGCTCCCAGCAATTAATCCTAAACTGAAGAACTAGACTGAAATAACCCACAAATCTTCTGCTTTGAAACACAGGACATTTCTACGAAATGTTGTTCAGCCTTGTCTATTCAGTAGCACTGTTTGGAGCCGGTAGAAGGAGACTAAGAGTCTCAGAAGAACATCAGCCAATTTTCATTTCTTAATAAAGTGGCTGCTAACGATAGCCTTAGATAGGACTACATTTTTTGACTGAAGATTTTTACCTTTTATTGATCAATTTAAAACATAGACTGGTAATTCACTGTTTTCTATAAAACAGTTTTGCCAGTTAAAACTTCTTCAATAATTTTAACCTTTGTTCCTTCCTGAGTTTGATCATTTTTGTCGTGAGACCTGAATGAAATCCTACCGTAGTTTTATCACTGCCTGGATAACTCGAACATATGTGACTTCCATCAGAGCATAAATCACAAATTTTTACCTTTGGCACTGGGCTTGAACACACATCAGTGACAATTTTGCTTGTAAAGTCAGATAGCTCTTTTGGCTAGGAAAACCCAAGAAAATCCAAAAATTGTTACTCTCTGTAAAGCTAGCCACATAGTCTGAGGCATTCAAATCAAGACCAAATGCACTTGAAAAAGATGGCAGCATATGAAGAACATCAGCATTTTGCTAAATTACTTTGTTTGCCAAATCATGTCCTTCTCTGGAGGACTGCCATCCAAACCTGGAGGATGAAAAAGCAAAGGATTCATGCTTTTTAAAGAATGGCAAAATGTTGTCAGATCATAAGATACATGAAAAAATACTGCCAGCTGCTCAATTTACTGAAACATTCTGAGAGAGTGTAGTGCAGATGAGAGGGCAGAAATTGGCTTAGGATCAGGAAATATCTTGTACTGGAACAATCAGCCAACATACAAGAAAGAGCCTGAAAAAACTGCAGGATTAATTATGTAATATACATATGTTTCCCATAAACTTGACTTTCAAACTCAGAATAATTTACAATAATTAAAAGCATTCTCCAGCTCAGGTCAAGACATCAAAGTTGTTGAAATGCTGGTAACGACTAATGCTTGATATATTTTCTTTGACTGTTTCTACTACCGGAAGTTACGCTTATTTTCCCTTTTTTCCCTTTTTAAATTTTTTACATCTTTTTTAATCTTTTTTTTTTTTTTTCTTGAGAGAGAAAAGGAAAGATAAGCAAGCCTTCAGGAAGAAAAAAAAAAACGGCATAGGGGGAAAAAACTGTAAGTTTTTCAAAATTCTAGACCACTTCTTTATATCCCCGCATCATACCTATGATTTGATTGAACTTTAGCACAGTGTTGACTCCTGTTCTCTTAATTGCATGCAGCTATTGAATGAAAAGTGACAACAGAACATGATTTATATATGGCATAATAGAACAAGGTTTTATTCTGCTTCTGTTTGTGCTATTTGAAGGAATAAGCTTTTAGGGTGCCAAAATTATTGCTAGCCTTGTTAACTACTTTGGAAGCAAAATAGTTGACATAAGGATAGCCAAATGTGTTCTTTTATGAAAGTGTAATAAGACAGAAAATCATTTCATTGTCAGATAATGCTTCAGTTTATATGACACAATTAGATTTGCAATAAACTACAAACAGATTTGATAATGTCACTCACAACAATAATCCTGGAAGAAGCAGCAGTGTAGCACTCAGCTCCCTGACACCAGCGAGCTGGAAGCAACCTGCCAGGGAGCAGCTGATTACCCAATCCAGAGTAACATGTATGAAACCAAAACCAGACTTTGACGAGCTATAGATCATAGTTTTTAAAATTTGTCTCCCAACTATATAACAAGTTTAGCTCCAGTCTACATGCATTAATATTCCAAACACTCGGCTCATTAGTCTAATCAAGGGATGGGAAGACCACACAAAGGTATGGATTGTTCAGCAACCCTGACCCCAGTCATTCACACACATGTAATAGCCCTGCCATTCACTCATGCATAGAAATGATCACAAAAGCAAACAATGCCGTGCTCACTCATTCACTTAATTAGTTAGTCACTGTTTCACTCACTTGGTTGACTCAGTCCTTCATACTTACAGCCTTAGAATCTCATCTCACTTTCCCAGTGAGTAATGCCAATTAAAATTCACTTAAGGCCCACATAGATTGAGAAAATCAGAATTACACCCTCAGTCTGACAGATACTAAATTTCATGAAGCAATCCTTCAATGTGACTTGAAGTATTTTAAGATCTTAAGTAGAAATTTAGTGTTGCACAGGGCTTGCCTAGCCGTCTCTTTTTCTCCTCTTTAACTCTCAAGCTTTGAGAGCAAAAGATGGGCTTCCGCCCTTGGTATTATTTAAGTAGGCATTATTAAGAGCAAAATCTTGCTTTTTGTATGTAAATTATAGACAAGGTTTCAACACCTACGTAGTTGTCAGCCATCTATGCTTCAAAAAACATTTCCCATCATCAGTCTGCGCAGACACTCAGTTATTTCATAATTTTCTTGGCTAAGGTCCAGTTCCCTTAATTTCTCTTAATTGTGTGTTTCATACTCAGCATGAAGGCTTCAGAGAGGAAAGTGATATGTGGCATTTTTAAATTGTTAAACCAATGACCTTTTCCATTCTATGATACAAGCTGGATACAAATTCAAATTGGTCATTCTTTCCATTACGTATCTGACCAGCACACTCAGCTGACACCTAAAATGTAATGTTGTCTGTCAGTCTCATGACCAAGTCTTGCATCACTGCATGACAGAGTTTAATGTACAGGTCTGTCTGTATTTGCACATACACATAAATCACTGCAATGGTGATCCTTCCATAAAGCATGGTCATAAAGCATCGAAAGCTTATCGTCTTCTGATTTTAGAAATAGATTATTTTCCCAGTAAAAGCTTTCTCAGACCAGCAGCAGAGTGTACTTTTTTTTACCATTTTGATCTTCAGATATGTGTCTATTACAAAGAACCACATATTTGGCAAAAAATAACTACAAATAACTAGGAAATAAACTCATTGACACAATGCCACAATAGTGAATGCGTCTGTGTAATCCCTTTTCTAAATTTGCATTGATTTGTGGATGTTTTTATCGAGGGTTAAGACTGAAAAATGGAAAAGTCTGGGGTGCAAATGGGATAGATATTTTGTACTTTGTACATCTCTATAAACTCCTGTGAACATCTTATTTTGATGACTTGCATTAGTTTATTTAAAGGGTGGACGAGCATCATTATCTTTTTACTTTCACAGTGAAGTCTTTACCACTTATCTTCTTAAACTGATTTTTGACAATATAACTTACCAGTCCTGGCTAGATTTAACAGTTTGTCAAATCCACTTTCGAACTACAGGTTTTCCTAGTCTTCTCCCATAAAGAAGACTGGGTGTTTTTCACTCCATTTAATCAAGTTTATGTTGATAAACATTATTTTTCTTTTTACATTTATGAATTTACTAACCTGAATATGTCAGATCTCGTGTATATATGCATAACATAATAGGAATTATTTCAAAACAGGCATAGGGTTGGCATAACTGCAAATACTACTACTATTTTAGATGTCAGGATTAGGCAATTCTAGGACAGAACAGGGCAGGACAGTACCTCTACAAAGCAGGAGATGAAAGTAGACATGACATAAATATGAAGGAGTGAACGAGGAGGGGTAAATGATGCTGAAAATGGAGGCATATGAATGGCAAATTCACACAGAGATGAAAGGGTGGTTACATTTGGAGGTAATCCTTTGGAAGTGAGATGATGAACAGAGGAAAGTGATTTCACGACTGCATTTGCTTTTGCAAGCAGTCTTACTTATCACTACGTGTATGTTGCACGTGGCTGTCTGAAGAAGTATCTTCTGCAGCCAAACATGAAGATTTGATTCTAAGTCAGGGAACTCTGTCCATCTGCTAGGGTAATTTAGCCACTGCCACTGGAGAACTTTAACACGTCAGAAACACGACATGCAAATAGAGCTCAGGCTTTTAATCTTGGATTTGGCCTGATGGGAGATCGTCACCTATCAACATTCATTGAATACCCTCTCGAACCTTTAAATTTGCAGCAAAATTCTCCCCTGTGAGTGGCACACTCAGCAGTATCATACAGCTACACTGCCAAAACCACCCGGAAATGGGGCCAAGGCTTTGCAATTTAATTCTCAGGCATATGTCTTCGTGGCAATTTTGTGATATGATACCATTTAGACCTTTAAGTTGTTCAAATATAACAGTAAACACAGGTAAAGAATAAAAAGAAAAGGAAATGCAAGCAGACAAGGATGAGAAAGTATTTTTCTCACACAACTTATGCAGCGTCTATGACCACAAAATAATCAGAAGTAGATTCTTTGAGGTGAAAGAATTTCCTATAGATAGTCTTAGAGACAAATTTATTTCCACCTGAAGGCAGGCAAAGTTAATTAATCCCTTTGAAAAATTGAAATGGTTGATCACATGCAATAAGCTTCATCTCTGCGTATTAAAGAATGTTAACAGAAAATCACTTATGCTGCTTCAGTTGTTGTATAAAAACAACACTGGATCTTTCCTTTCAGCAACATTTCTCCTTAGCCAAAAGGATACTCTCCTGCATTTAATATAGAGCCATAGCTTGAGTTAGTTGTTTGCACCACACTTGCTCCCACTCTAATTTGTCTTGCATTCCCAGTAAAATCTCCTTGAATACAGTATGACAGAGCTGAGGTGGCCCAGCACATTAAAAAAACTTATACCCAGTATAAAATAAATTACATACCTTTACCATGACACATGAGGCAAACATTTTGTGAAAGGCCAGGTAGCTTTCTGTTACTTGGGGGAGTGTGTGAGGGGTGTGTGTGTGACTGATGCACTTCTAGAGCTAGGAATCAGCTGCATGTGCTACCATTCACAGCATCAGATGCAGGCAGCCCATAAATGGCATGGAAATCTGTGCGTTTTCCTGTAACGGCACTGCATCAGATCTTGGCTGTGTTTAGCAACGTACTCCCCGTTACACCTTTTTTTCATGCATGCAGTCTATTTAATTGTCTTGGTGCTTCAGTGTTAGACAACACGCCCACACCTGCCACTGACCATGTTTTGCACCTAGACTGAGAACAACTCCTTTGGCTGGGTGAGTTTCCAGGTACTGGCTCTTGCGACAAGTGCATCAAGTGAATCGGCAGCCACTCCTTTTGTTGCGTAGCAGGCAAAGAGTCCACAGCACGAGTAACTTCTGCTAGCAGGGACACTTAGAGCACGGTGTGGTGCTTTTTTTGGGGCCATGCCTTTGGTGGCTCTGTGCTGCTGTCCTTTCCAGGCCCCAGGCCCTGTGCCTTCAGGCCACAGCACTCTAATTTCGAGTGTGAGGGAAGCCAGGAAGGACAGTGCAGGACCCTCAAGCGCCATTCCGGAGACGTGGCAGGTCTGACAGACACTGGTGTATGTGTTCTGCATTGCAGTGACTCGTCTCCTCCTCATTTACCCTAATGAACACCATACCCAAAGTTACATTGGCCTATTTTCTGATTATTAAATTCAATTCTACAGAGAAGCATATGGCAAATAGGGGGAAAAAAGAGGTCAGACAGGGTGTGTGAAACAGTCCATAAGGTTGCATTTCTTCCAGGGAAATTGGTCTGTAAGCGCCATTAAGATATTAATGGAAAAACATTTTAAAACATAGCTGGTCTCAAAGTGGTTAGTTATAAAACACAGTCATTAATTGCTTGTTAAAAGCGAAAACAAACCCCATGCTTTTTTATAATAATGTTACAAGAGGCCAATTCTTAAGAAAGGGTAGGGTATGTGCTGATTTCTGTGTAATCGTTGCTGTGCACAAGAGATAAATGTTTTTACAGATTCAGACTGTACTTTAGGTTTTAGATTGCACTTATATTTCCATGTATGTAAACATTTTGTAAAATCTCATCAAATTCACAAGGAACAAAATGCAGAATTTCAGACATGCAACAAGCTGGGGTATCAGGAAAAGTACAGAGTTAGGAAATGAATGATTAATGTATGGATGGCACTTTTTGAATAAATAAGATATATTTTAAAAAACCAAAACACAAAGAAACAAAGATCATGCTCCTTAAACGTACTGCTGGATGAAATATTACTTGCAGTGCTACCGGCTTTGATTGTAGGGGTAGGTGTAACAAGGACAGGGTGTGCATCCTCCTTCCCTCCCCTCCACCGAGCAAGGGAGCTCAAACAGCAGACCGAACCTCTCCTGGCTGCGTGACTAATCCGTGGAGCCCACCAGCTCGCGACACAGAGGAGACCCAGCCCAAAGCTGCACACAGCTTTGTTATGCTGCCATTCCGGAGCACAAAGGAAAGCGACGCTGCCATCAGCAAGTCACCAGCTTATCTACAAGAATTAAGGATGCAGCTACCGGCGTGTCTGCTCCGGGCTGCTGGTGCTGGGGACAGCCTTGCTGTGCCTCTCCAGAACGAAACCAGGCGGGCAAGGGGAAAACTGGCCAACATCCCTTATTCCAGGCCAAGGTAGTTCCCAGACAGGTCTTGCTTGGTTCCCCCAGCCAGATGGAAAAAATACCATATGATTCTGACTACAAGGAAATTTTAGGTTAATAGTACATAAAGAATAACCTATGCTTTGGAAATACTGCCTTATTTGAGATGCTAAAAATGTCTAAAAGAAACCAGTTAACTGTTAATTTTGCTTTGTAGCAAAATTTTGTTCGTACCTTTTTTCCCCTGGACTCAAATGCCACTCTTTAAAAGAGTGAAAAGAAGCACATCAGCTAGCCCCTCGTGGAAGCAATCATAGTTACGAACATCCTCTGATGCTGCCAAACAATAATTTTTATGTCTAATTCATGCTGGAAATCTAGCACTGATGAATCCTTATTCTATTATTTAGTCACACATACAACATGAACGTACATGCTACATTCACATGTTGAGAACATGGAAAAAGCTCTTCTACAGTGTGTTAGCTATATAGAAAAGGGCAAATGCTTTCAACAGTTCCAGAAGGGTCTAAAATTGATACTTTTTTCTTGAGCCTGATTTTATTTCATTGTCATGTAACACGTGTATATTTCTTCAATGTTAGTCACTTTTCTCAAAAGCACTGTTCCATGCTGCCACCAGAATTCATTCCTTTCAGAAGGGCTCCTCAAAATACCAGGTCTTGTAATTCTTTCAAAACCTGTTGCACTATTTCTCCCTAAAGATCCAATCTGAATGTCTCTGCATAACACAGATCCTTGTTCAAATAGCTGTTCTTTAATCACAAAAAATACAGCAGAAACAGAAAAATACTTGGGTGGTTTACTCTGTGAAAACAGAAAGTCTGTATGGATCTTGTTGCAGCATTAAACCCCTGTGCAGAGAATCAAACAGTTGCTAAAATTCTCTTGGATTTTTGAGACAGCCTGAACAATGGATCAGGAAATCAGTACCTCAGGGAGTTTCTCAACAGGAGTTCATCATGTGTAGCATCTAGAATGGAACCTTGGTGGAGAGGTTGTTTTGCTACAGTGCAAAGGAGAAAGAGTAACTCAGCTCAAAACATGCTAAGTTTTCTAGTTTCAGGTATAGCAGATGAATAACCTTCAGTGCAAGAGAGGAAAAGGACGTGATCAGTACTGAGGTCTAGTTCACAGCGTAGGTTCTACAAGGCAGATTCTTCCACCTTATGACTGAGTGTACTCATTACATTAAGTTACCTCACGCTTACTTAGCAATTGTTATTTTTCTTGCTGACTAAAACCAGATCACATGAAGTGCAACTTGAAGGATCAAAATAAACTACAAAACCTAATTTGTGAATGACTGAGTAGCCATTTTGGTGGTGGCAGCCATCTTGGGGCAGAATAGATTCAAAATAGCTGAATTTCCACAAATTACTAATATTTTTCAAATGTTATATTTTAAAGACAATCTTCCCAACTGTCAGCCACTCCACTAGAAGTAGAGGAAGGTTATAGCTATCTAGCACACTCTGAGATATAACTGTAACAGGAAATAATTTCTGCTGCACGTTTTTTGCTCATAACTCATGAAACCCCAGAGATTTGGGGGAAAAAAAAAAAAAGAGCTATTATTAGAAACTCCTTTTCAAGGCCATGAGGTAAATCAAGAATGTAGAGTGCAGGAATGCCCACACTTGAGATCTCACTACAAGTTTAATACACAATGTAGTCTGGAAATTTTAAGTATTTACACATACAGACTACAAAAACACGAGCACATCGCCTTTAAGTAGAACACCAAGCCTCCCTTGACACATTAGCCAACTTCATTATTTGGGAATGAAGGTGCGTTTGTTATTTATTTCCCCTGCAAGATACTTTTATCACTCAGGACCACACTACCGTGGCCGCTGCTCAGTTTTGGAGTTTTGACCCTGTAGAAGCACTAAGGTATTCACAAGGAAAAGGGGAGCTGATAACTGGTGAGGAAGGATGAAGGAAACAAGGATGTGTCGATTGCTCCAGTGCGCGTCGGAAGTGGCAGTCGATGTGGGACGCATTGGAAGGGGATCTAGTCACAAGGGAGGTGCAAAGTACCCATTAGAAAACTTATCTTGGCATTTTTAATTTTTGCTGCTGAAGAGGAATAAAGGCTGGAGCGACCAGAGAGCAGGACGACAGCAGGGTAAAGGCGCACGAATCCTCAAGGTTTACATACAACATCGGCAACAAGATTGATGAGCATGCTTCGCGGATTAGAAACGAGGTAAAACGACAGCAACCTTAGAGGCTGGAGACAGCACGTAGCGAGCAACAGGATCCGAGCCTGATGCGGAGCGAGCACTTTGCTGCTGCTGGTGCGATTTATGACATCCTCCACGACAGGGGGAAATCGCGCTGGATGCGGAGCAGTGAGGGAGAGGAAGATGCCGGTGTGATACACAAAAGGAGGGCTGGTGGCGGTAAAGTTTGGGCAAGCAAAGGTCAAACACGCGGACACGAGGCAGCAGCGCTGCAAAGTGACTCAGCCGGCCGAGACATCCGCCGGGGAGAGGCGGGACTGCCCCGCGGGCGTGTGCGGGGGTGCGCGGGCTGTCCCCAGCTTCCAAGGCTGATACATCCTCCTTCTCCCTCGTTTCTAACCTGTGAGCCACGCTCGCAGATCTGACACGTAAGCCTACAGCATGACTGGGAATGAGGGTGCGTTTGTGATTTATTTCCCCCGCGAGAGACTTTACCCGTCAGGACCCCCTTACAGTGGCCGCTGCTCATTTCCGACTCTGAAGATGCTCTGAGGTAGCCACAAGGAAGAGGGAAGGTGGTATTTGGTGAGGAAGGATGACGGGACTTGGGGAAGCAAGGATGCGGCGACTGCTCCAGTACATCTCGGAAGTAGCGGTCGATGCGGGACGCATCGGAAAGGGACGCGGTCACAAGGGAAGGGCTAAGCACCCGCTAGGAAAACTTATCTTGGCAATTTTATTTCTCCCTGCTGAAGATGGAGAGAGGCTGGAGTGACCTCCAGTGGCTGAGCTGCCGCGCCGGGGGAGCAACAGGCGGAGTGGCGGTGGGGACGGAGGGCCCGCTCCAGGCATTCCCGCCCCCCGGGACCGTTACGGCCGTTACGCCTCTCCCGCTCTCGGACCGATTCAAACTCGGCAGCGGCGCCGAGCGGGAGCGGGAGCGCGGCCCCTCCCGGTGCCCGCCAATCCTCTCGCCTGCCTCCCTCCCCTTTCCCCTCCCTCTCCCCCCTTCTCCACGTGAGGCGGCCGGAGAGTTTCAAGCCTCCCCGGCGCGGCGCAGCCCCGGGCCCGGCCCCGCCGCGCGGCGCG